>PVLA01005745.1:0-139128 GCA_004027455.1 Hydrochoerus hydrochaeris | reverse complement strand
GGCTTACATTTCCCAAGCTAACTAAATAACAAGATTGAGATGTTACAAAGGTGAAAAGAGTTAATTAACACCTACTGAGCCTGGGGCGCTTCCTGCTTGGGGTTGAGGTTAAAACCTATTGTTTAGGATTATCCCTGCCTGGCCCTAAGCCTGGGGCGCTTCCTGCTTGGGGCTGGGGGTTGCTGCCAAGGTTAGCATATATATATATTCCAGCTTCTAAAAAATAAAGCAGATTCAGATTCTCTCACAGACTGGTGTGCAGTGTTTTCTGTCTCTCACTCGCCGATTCCCTGTCCACCTTTGGGAAACCCTAGCCCTGCCGCAGCTGGACTCCGGCAATTCTGTTCTTATACTTTCTGTATTTCCTTCGATATTGCTATACCTGATTGAAGGAACAACTATTGTGAAGAAAACCAGATGTACTATTGTACCTATTGCTGTTGTCCCAGTGGCCCGCTGTGAGGTTCTGTGCCAATTTCACTGCACTGCCTCAGTTGGCTTTGTCCTGTCTTGTTCTGCTGTATTTTAATACCTTCAAAATAAATAAATAAATAAATAATAATAAATAAGAAAAAAAACTTTATAAAGTAAATAACAACAACAAAATCAGCAAGGTATTGAACAACCTGAAACATGATATAACTAAACAGATAATGGACTTAAAAAGCAAAAGGAGGAAAAGCAGGTGCTCTAAAGAATATAACTGCATGTATATTTAAGGGTTTAGGAATGATAATTATGTTGCTCAGTTTTTGTTGGATCAGAGAATGGAACTGTTTGCAGCCTCACTGTTTGAATGTCCACTTTGTATGCTTTGATTTTGTAACTTGAGCAACTACATCCAGGGAGACAAAATGTAATGTATCAACTAGTGATTTTTTGCTGTTCATTTTTTAAAAAAATTCTGTATTGTTTCTACCCTTTTTTTCCGTTTTGCTTTATTTTTCCCTTCTCTTTAAATAAAATTTTTAAAAAGTCACCAAGCTTTCCTGCCATTTTAAAGTTGGTTTTTTTCCTTCAATCTGTGTTCATTTGCATGTTATTTTCCACAGTTCTGTCAAAGTTGGTTCTGCCTGTTTCCAGGTAATACAGTATTCTGTTTCTGTGGAGGGAAGAATGCTTGGAGCTCCTTTCTCAACCATTTTTGCAGATCTTTTACTAGGTTGGTTTTTTTGGGGTTTTTTTTGGTACCGGGGATCAAACTCACACTCTCTTAATAGTTTTTCAAAAGTTTCTGACGCTAAGGCTGCAGGTCAGTGTAGAATGCATGTGTAACATATACACAGCCCTGACACCACAAAAACATAAAAATAAAATACTCAAATCATAGAGCAACTGGCAAACTACCTTGCAACCGAAAGACTGCTTTTAGCAAATGAAGTTTAAAAAACAAGTTTCACCAGGCACTTGGGAAAGCTAAGGCCAGAGGACCGTTGTAAGTTTGGACCAGCCTGTGCTACACAGCGAACTCAAAGCCAGCCTGGACTATGTAATGAGACATTGTACAAACAAACAAACAAAAAAATCCTGGTGGATGATTCTAGTGAGTAATCTAGGTGGTTGCTGAATCCGCTGCCTTCTCCCCAGCTGCCATTTACCCACCCCCTCCAAATAGCAAACTGCTTGTACTTGAAATGTGTTTGGTTGTGGATTTGTTACAATCTTTGAACTTTCTGTGCAAAGCGCAGGACCTCTTCCGCCTCTTCTTGATGATGTGCTGAGATGAAGGTCACGTGTGTCCACTGGCAGCAGTGCTGGAGCAGTTCTCTGCTCCCTTCTCTTGGCCTTAACAGCAGCTGCTGTTGTATTTGTTTCTGCTCCTAGGATTAGAGATGTGTCATGTCTCCGTGTCATGATTTATGTTACCCCAAGTTGCCATGCTGGTAACTGCCAGGCAAGTGATTTGCAATCAAGCTTTGTTCTCTACTTACAAATTTCCCCAAGCTGGCTTCCAACCTGTGTTCCTTCTACCTCATCCTCCTAAGTAGCTAGAGTTCCAGGCATGTGTCACCCGCCACAGGCACATCCGAGCGCTTTTGGACTCTCTGCCTTTATATATAGCCACTTGCACTGGCAATTTTTCCCCACCACGTCATGCTACAGCATGAAGCCATCACCACATGTGGGCACCGAACCTTAAACTTTCTGCAAAAGCACATGGCAACTATACCTCTTTTCTCTATAAATTACCCAGTTTGGGGCATTCTGTTATGGCAACAGTAAACGAACTAAGCAATTGCTGTTTATTGTTTATCCTATTTAGAGCTTGTCATCCTCGTCCAATGATGGGGGTAGAGAGACTGTTTACTGTTGCTGCTCTCCTATTTTTTATTCCTTTGTATTTGTTTCTGCTATAATCTTTGTATTTTTAGAAAAATCTGCATAAGCCTATATTCCCTGCCCTATCAAGTTTAGCTCATCTTGATTCTTCACTTCATAAGATGATGACATTTACTGCTCCACTTCCTCTCTACCTCTTGTTTCCTTTCCACGTTCTAGCCTGTAAGCTTTCAAGGTCAATGTCATTTTTATTGTTTATAATAAAATTATAATTAAGTTTAAAAGGTTCTCCAATCTGGGACTTTATAAATACACACAATAAAAAGGTTTTAACGAGAGGGATTACTGTGGAATGAGAACCAGGTAGTTAAAAGCTCAAGTACATACGACTTCTTGTAGCAAAATCTTTTACGATTTCAATCTTTATTTAGAACTAGTAAAAACTTTAACCAACAAAGTTTAGCTGTCATAAATTTTTTTTCTCTACTTGTGTGGGTTCTCTTGACTCTCTGATTTTTTTGGTGGGGAAGGGTTGAAACAGGGTCTCATTTCTCATTATGTAGTTCAGGCCAGTCTTAAATTTATAAGATAGCCCAGATTGGCCTCAAACTTATGGCCATCCTCCTGCTTCAGCCTCCTGAGTGCTGGGATTACAGGTGTGCATACCACGTAGATTTTGCCTCATGTGTATTGGTGTTGAATGCCTGCTATTTGTCATAACTGAAACTCAGATGTTTACCACTGATTTCACCTATACTAACTCCAGATGTCAGGTTGCAGTGATAGGTAAGTGTGTGTTGCTGTCCCAGTGGGGTGGATAAAATACTTGATTTTGATTTTATATAATCCAAATAATCCCACTTCTTTCTCTAAGTATGTGTATATGCTCTTTTGAATTTTAAAACTTACACTCCAAATATGTGGATATACAGCTCAAAATATGACTCACTATTCCATATTCCCTGTTACTCTCATCTGAAACATCAACCTCTCAGAAAGGCTTGCTTCTCATTCTACTCCTAATTGTTCTCTGTACCATGCCCTGTATGTGTTTTTGATTCTTACGCCCCTAGAATGTGTGCTCCAAGTGAGCAGGTACTTTGCTGTTCTCTCCCTGCTCCCCAAAGCCAGAGCAATGACTGCTGTGGAGTTGTTACCAGAATTCTAGGGCCAAAGCCCCAACTCTGCGGTCCCATTACACCAGAACCAAAATGCCAATCAAGGAAATAAGCAGGAGAGAAGGGCAGGAATGGAGTTTTGGTTATTGTTGTTTTGTTTGCTCATTCGTTTTTTTTGAGACAGGCTGTCACTCAGTAGTTCAGGCTATACTTAAACTCACTGTGTAGCCCAGGATGGCCTCAAACTTGTGATGATCCTTCTGCCTCAGCTTCCCACGCACTGGGATTACAGGTGTGTACCACCATGCCTGGCTTAGGAAAGGAGCTTTAAGCAGCATGGTCATGCTGGGAGTGGCATCATGCCCACATCCTGAGATTGTTAAGAGAATTTAACAATGGTGTGTATGAAATAGTATGTGTTAGCAATTATCATTCAGAGTCAGCAAGGCTGGAAGTGTAGCTCGGCAGTACAACACTTGCCCACATGTGCAAGGGCCTGGGTTCCATTCTCACTTCCTCCACTGTGATCCCAGTACCTCAAAAAATAAAATAAAAAGGTAGCCAGAGGTTATTTTTGTTGCTTGGGATTTAGTGGTGAGCTAGAACAAACAAGGTTTTTATGTTCTGATCATTCTCATCTCTGATTTTCAGGTATTTCATCCTTAAAACCTATTCTGTTTCTGAAATTCTGTTTAAAAGGGAAGTATCAGTAAGTTTATAACTTCATCAGAATAATTTTGTTATCTGTCAGCTTGGCCAGGTCATAGCATCCAGACATTTGGTCAACAGCAGTCTACATGTTGCTATGAAGGTATTTTTAGGTAAGATTAACAATATAAACTGTAGATTTTGATTAAAACAAATAACCTGCAGCACGTCCTAGTGTTGGTGGATTCTGGAACTGAGTCAGTGCTAACATCCAGCAACCAGACCATTGTACAGCACCTACTGTACTCACAGAAGTGTATGGAGGTCACTGTGTCACAGACTGGGAGGCCAAGGTAAATTTGGGTGTTAGGCAGTTGTCCCCATACCAGTATGTTTATGTTTCCCCAGTTGCTGAATAGACACTGGGGGTGGATACACTTACTGGTAGTCAGCTTGATACCATGCAGGGAGAATTCCAGTTGAAAATTGGCATGGTAAGAACTGATCTGAGGGCATCCACACCACACACCACTGAGTCTCCCACAGGCTGTGTGGGTTGTATTTGTGAAACCCACAAATTACCTGGAGATCATGAAGAAATGGGGCAGCCTCTCTTGAAATGGGAAAGAGCCAGGGTGATACTCCCTGCAGAAACTTCAGTATGGCCAGATGGATCATGGCAAACGACTAACATCTCACCCTGACACTGGCAGGCAGGACCAATTTGCCTTCACCTGGGAGGGCAGACAATAAACTTTCCAGATGTCGCCACAAGGCTATTTGCAAGCTCAACTTTGTGTCCTGGCCTGGTGGCCTAGGACTCTGCCATACTCTGTGTCACTGCTTCATTGTGTTGATATTATGTTAACCTCTGACTGCCTTGTGGATTTGAAGGCCACCTCCACCGTCTGAAGGAAACTTTGCTGACATGGGGTGGGCCAAAGACAAGGTCCAGGGAGCTGGCGTGTCTGTCAGATTCCTGAGTGTCTTATGGTTGGGTGAGACCAGACCTGTGACTGCATGCCAATTACAGACCTGTGTGGGTTTGCCGGATAGACACAGGGGAAGCTGCCTTTCAGGACTCCAAGAGGGCTGTTGCTACTTACCCTACTCATCAGTGTGCATGATGGTGCATTTGGCTGGAGCCTGTGGCAAAAACTGGGGCATCAGAAGCATCCTGTTTGGTGTTGGTCACAGCTGTGGAGGGGAGCCTAGAGCCGCCGGTATTCCCTGACTGGAAAGCAGCAGTGCTTTATGCTGCTCTGCAGGCCTGTGAGGAATCATGGGACAGATACGGTGGGTAGGACACAAATATCCCATCCCAGGAGTTGGGTGGCACAGGCTACCACTCACACACTTTGGGGGACGCACCTCCAACTGTGGGCCTCTTTCTCCACCAGCCTCTTGGCAGCTGATCTTACAACGGTTTTGTGCCCACAAGGTATATTTCCTAGGAACCAGTCCAGGAGGATGGACTACAGGGCTCAACCCTTAGTCCCTATGCAAAAGGAAAAGAGGGTCTATCCAGCTCCAACCCTACAATGGAAGCGGTTGCTGTCTCATCCAGTACAGAAGTGCTCTGGTTTGAAGCCAGAACAGGCAGGTCAAGCCAATGGGCAGAGTTGCAGATGGCGTGATTGCTTGTGATGCATGCAGAAGGTCCCCTACACATGTGCACGGACAGCTGGGCCAACTTTAGGGGGTGAAGCTCTGATTGCTGACTTGGGCAGCTCAGGAGTGGTAGAGAGGGCACTATCTCTTGTAGGGTGCCAACCTATGGTGAGATGTATGGGAATGTGACCAAAAAGCCGACCATGTAGGGTATCATGGTTCAGGATATAAGCCCCTCCTCTCAACAGCAAATGACTTAGCAAATTCCTTGACTAGACATTGCAATGGCTGACTGGTAGGAATAGTGTCTGACCAGAAAATTTGACTGCTGATGCTGCTAACAATACCATCTGACCAGGGATAGTGTCCGACTAGGGTCAGCATCTGACCAGGGCCATGGGCCATAGACCTAGTGCTCCAAGTTGAAGCCCTTGTTCAACATATGGCCCAGGCCTTGAATGTTACAACCCAGGCTTTGACGTTGCTTATGGATGAAACTACTCAAATGAAAACAAATGGTTTTGCAAAAAAATGGTTTTTTCTTGTCTTGAACAAAGAATTGGATGAAATGAGCAAAAACAAAACTGCAACAACAAAAAAAAAAGTGACAAAGTTTATTTGAGAAAGTAGAAAGTAGAAGCTGGGGAGAAACATGATTCTTGATTTGTTAACTCCAATCCAAGGAACTATTTGTGCCCAGTTACATATCAAATGTTACATGTATATACCCATGATCTTTGAGGAGGTGGGATGTGGGGAACCACTCAGACTGGTTCAAAACTCAGGGGCTTTTAAGGACACCTGAGGATGTGACCCCGCTTGTCTAGTGCAGGTACACAGTGGGATGCCATTATGTAACCATGGCAACACAGGTAAACAGTGCAGTGGTTGTGGCACCATGTAAGAATGTAAATATGAAATGACAACCTGTATAAGAATTACACAGTAAAGTTGCAGGTTGCTCTGGCTCCTGCACTCTTGTGCTCTTGCTCTCTGCCCTTCTCCATGCTGCCTGCTATTGTGCTAATGTCTTGTGCACATATGTTCCTTAACCTTGGGGCCTTATCTGAGAAAATCTCTCTTGCTCCCCATCCCAGTGGGCTAATACCTATTAATTACAAGATCGAAGACACACACAGGGAAGAGTTCCCAAAGCCCTGCATGTGGACTTCTCACAAGAATTTGAGCAAGTTTTCAATAGGATGGCCTAGGCCTGGTATCAGCCCGAGATGTGAGATCCCAACGCTGCCCCTCAGGACCCATGTGCAGAGGTTTTCATGGGCTTCCTGGAGGACTGGGCAGTAGGAAAGGGGAGCCCAGAAGAGCTGGCTATCGTAACTTTCCATGACAGCTCCCACCACGTTTCTAAAACATGGCATGTACTTTCATTCTTGCTTTTATCCTGTTTCTCTTCATTTGGCCCAGGCTCACTCTGCAGAGCCAGTTTCTCCCCCAGTCTTTACTTTTCCTTTTCAAACAAACTTTGTCAGTGTTTGGTTTTCTTCGTATGTGTACGTGTGTATGTACGTGTGTGTGCTTTTTCATGTTTGCTCATTTCATCCAACTCTTTGTTTGAGACAAGAATTACTTGTGATCAAACTCCAGAGGGAAAGGCAAGCAACCCAGAACCCAGTAACATTTGGTTGGTGAGCCACTGTCAGAACAAGCTACCCAATAATACTGACGCCACGGCCTTCAACTCCAGAGAGACTCAGGCTGGGCCTGGCCTCCGACTACAGAAGCAGGCTCTATTTTCCTTACCTCAAACCCCTCAGGGGTTCTCTCTCCAGCCTGACCTTGCTCCTTGACCTTGGCTAGCATCCGTGGCTGTCTCTCACCTATTCACTGTGGGACTGTTACAGGGCGCCCTGAAGGGAAGCTGTGTGGCTGCTCTGAATCCCAGGATCGCTCAGTCCTTCCCAGAATGACATCCAACTAAGCACTCTCTCCAGGGATAGGGTTGGCACTTGTGGCACAGTCAGTCTCCAGCTGTTGTATGTCGAAGGATTCCCATAGGGGCAACATCCCACTTTGTCCCAGTAGATCATAGCAACTACCAGTCCATTCTACTACCCTGTTTCTCCCAGATCCCACCCTCCCACCCCCAGTTCCCATCATTCACTTTGTCTATTGGTTCAGTTTCCATTTCCTGGATCTGAGAGACGAGAACCAGGGACAAAGTGAAGATTGTCTCTTCCCTCCCCTGCATTGCATTCTGTTCTTCAATTGATACGTAGCGTTTAGTTTTCCTACTTGTTGCCTCCTGGTTCTTGGGATCTAGGTCTCTCTTTTTTCATTTCCAAAACTGTTATTTTCCAGTGTCTGGATTCCATATTTCAGAGAAGCTGAGTGGTTGCTGCTTACTCTGCCATTTCCCTCCATGCATTGAGATTTTTTTTAAAATGGTTTTGCAGTATACCACAGAAGAAAGTTCAGCAATGTTTTAACTAGCTCTATCAAAGGGAAAATAAGCTAGTTCGGCATGTTGGTCCATACCTAACAAATCTGGAGCAGGTAGATTGCAAGTTTAAGGCCAGGCTGGGAGATTCAGAGATTTAATAAGCTCTTGTCTTGAAAAAAAAATGTCATGATGAAACAGTCTAACAAAATATATTTTGGGTAGGCGTGAGGTAAACTGAAGTGTAAAATGTATGGCTTTTTTTTTTGGTTGATAAATTTGAGTGTTTGTGAATGAATTTTATTTGATGCTATATATGGTAATCTCATTCTTACTTATGCATTAGGAAATGGCTTATGTTTAACAATTTTTAAAAAATAATACCAGTGTCAGATCTCACAGAAATCATGGTTTCCCCGAAGATGAAAATTACAGGAAACAAGACTGTTGAATTCTAGGAAGTCATTGTCTATGTCATGGACAATGGCCTTTTGATTCTGAACATTCCTTTTAAGCTGTGCTTTTTTAGATAAGCCTAAGGGACAATGGCTGGTTCAGTAGAGCAAGTCTGAGTTGCACTTATTATATTAAGGGAGCGTCAATCTTTTTAAAATTCTCATGTTTACCATGCTACAGCGCAAGATTCCTACTTGTGTTTTACCGAAAATAAGAAAGAACGTATTCATGAAGAATCAGCATTTTAAAGTCATTTTTTTCCTATAGAGAAAATATGGTCTGGTTAAAACAAAAAATCTTGGGGTTGAGAATTTAGCTCAGCGGCATCAACACCTGTCTGGCAAGCACAAGGTCCTGAGTTTGATTCCTGGTACCAAAAGAAAAAACAAAACAAAACAAAAACCACAAAAGTCTTGTGTTCCAATATAATACAAAAAAACATAATTACCAAGGTGAAGCCATCAGTCACTGGTAAGAATGATTAACTAACAAAAACAACAGGTGGGAAGGAGTGTATATAAAAGATAGGGAATCTAGAGGAAACAGGTTGTGTCATGCTGTGTAGGAGAGAAAAGAGAAATTGTCACTCACATTTAAAATTAATTGAAAAGGCACATGCCTATCATCCCAGCTACTAGCAGGCTAAAACAGAAGGATTATGAGTTTGAAATCAGCCTGGACAACCTGGGCAGAACTGGTCTCAAAATAAAGTAAAATAAAGGGGAGTGAGCTGGGACTATACCTTAACAGTATTGTTTGCATAGCATGTAGAAGGCCCTGGGTTCAATTCCTACTACTACAAAAATGAATCAATTGGCAAGCAAACAAATAAAGTGAAGGAAAGACAGAAAGAAAGACCACACTCAGAAAACGTACAAGAGAAGTGATTAGTTATAATTGATCAAATGGCAGGTGTTAAAGGAAATAGTCCAAGATCTACAAATGCATGCAATCATATGAGTGTTTTATTAATGATGGTATTTATGACTTCAGTTTGGAACACTCCATGTTCAGCAGTATCCAAGGTGGACTTCCCAGACATGCAGGAGAGGGCATCATCTTTCCTGCCTAAACTCCTCCCAAACATTTTAAGGGGCAGCCCTGCCTCAGCCTCTGCTCACTCCAGCCCACCATCAGCATGGCGCTCGCCACGACTCTCTACATATCCACCTCCATAGATTGAAAACTGCCTGCAGAACAAATCCAAAACTTCATAATAACGGGGCCCCCCTTCCCTACTCTTTGGAACCACAAGCTCTAGGTATACTTGGACAAATTATGGAAATTTCACAATCTGTCCAAGGCTGACAGCCATGAAAGATTTATATTAATTTCAGGACCTTTTGTGTTTCTGTTTCTACAGTGCTACCTCTGGGTATGATGCAGCCACCCCATATATGAGACCTAATTCTTTGATGGGTTTTCAGAAGAACATAAATAAATGACCTACCCACACACACTGTATTTGCTCATTGGGCACCTAAATACTGAAGTTCTGTGCTTCTTGATCAAAAACACCATGAACTAGAGATAGTTTTTCTCTCCCTCTCTTTGCTGAAGTTCTTCCCTCATCTTCTGAAGGGAAAAACAAATCCTCTCTTGTTGTCTACTCTGAGGCATTTAGTAATGAATGGTTTGGTAGCCTGGGCATGATTTCTTTGTCCCACTCATCATTCCAAAGTACTAACTGAAGCATTTTCCCCACTAAACATAGCTAGATACTTGGCATCTTCTTTTTGTCCCTCAGAATCTTCTCCCTGGCCTACTCTGAGGCCCAGAAAGCCTGGTAACCACATAAACACAAATCTCTGGTCTCCGGCTTCCAGGTAGGTTCATTCCAAGGGAATTGGCAAGAGGTGACTGGGGCAGGGGAGGAGGCAAGGTCTAAGTGTGAGATGGGGCTGCCTGCTCGCTCGCTCACTCTTTGGTGTTCCTGTCTTTTTTCTATTGCTCCTTCAGGCCTAGGCTAGCTAAACCTGGTGGGGGTGGCTATTACCCTTTCTGGCATCTGTAAGCCCAGGTTCACTTTTGTAAATAGTCTGTTAATGCTCTGTAAATTATCAAACTTAAGGCTGGAAGTGTAGAGTACTTGTCTGGCATGTGCGAGGTCCTGGTTCTAATCCTTTGTGTTAACAAAAACTTATCCAACTTGAGTGAGCTATGACTCTGGCTTCTTGTAGGGAATTCCAGAGCTTGCTGTGTGGCAGTTTGATTTCTCCCAGTGATAACATACAGTGTGGAAAGTCCCTCATGGTTTGATCCTACTTTATGTTTTCTTTCTCACCAAATGTTTCCCCTTTCCTTCAAATGCACAGAGTGAAAACATTGTACTTTTGTACTAAAGTGTCCCCTACTTAAAGTGATGCCATTTCTTCTTTTTCTGCCTAGAACCTGTCTCTTTATATTCAAAATCCTTTAAAATGTCACTTGTTCAGTAAAACTTGGCTCTTTACCCCTCCCCTGAAGAAACTGGACTCTTTGATGCCCTGTGGTAAGTTTGCGACATCTTCATTTATTCACCCAAACAAATAGTATTTGATTATCTTCTGTGTTCTGGGCTCTATTTAAATCTGTGGAAACAAAACAAAATCTCTGCCCTCATGGAGTTTTTATTTTATTGGTGAGAGAAACAAGAAATCAATGAGCAAGTAGAGTCATGATAACGGAGATAACGGAGCAGGCTGAGAGATGACCTGTGTGGGAACAAGAAGCCTCGGAACACAGAGTCATTGCCAGAAGCCTGAGTGAAGAGGTGTTCTTTGAGCATAGGATGAAGAGAGGATAATGAGTCAGGGTAAATCTTTCAGCCAAGAAAACAACCATGCAAACAGCCCAGAGGCAGAAGTGTGCTTAGCACTTGTGAGAAAAAGGCAGAGCCGCCAGGGGTATGCAGCAAGGGGTGCACAGGTGGGTGAGTTCTTGGTGAACTGTCCACTCCAGCATCACAGGTTCAGAAAGCCCCCCAGAGCTGCGAGCAGGAGTTTTCCTCATGTGACCGTGCATTGTTATCTCCAGTGCCCGGATAAGCAGATGGGAAAACTGTGCATAAATAAATAAATAGCCATTAATTCTGTGATTTTTTTTTTGCCTCAATTAGACAACATAACTTTCCTAAGTGTTACAGAAATAACTGGCTTTTAAAAGGCTGTAATACCAGATCGGATGGTTGACATTCGAGATGCTAAGGCTGGGAAGGGAAACCTCTGGCCAACCCTCTCCTGGTGTCCCTTGCCTGTGTCCATCCCTCTTGATCATGTGGAGAGTTCCGTTCAAATCTCAGGCATTAAGCAAACTCCCAAATACCACGGAACATGTTAGCCAAATGTGAAGCCAGGAGACAAAGACCCTTTTCTACATGTCATACCTTAGTTCTCACAAGCTTGACCACTTGGTTCTATTTTCTTAAGCCCATGTTTACTGAATTTAAATGATAACAACAGACGTAATGATTTACATTATGAAAAATAAATGCTAATAATCCATGCACTAACTAGAGGTTATCTCTTGGCTAAAAAATGTTTCTGAAATGCTTTATATTATCTTGCATAAATTGGTGTAAGAAGTTACCTATAAAGATAAAAATATTTTGAATCTTTTATTCATTTAAAAAGCAACATGTCATTGGTTGGTGATGTAGTTCAGTTGCAGAACACTCACCTAGAATGCGTGAAGCTTTAAGTTAATCTCCAGCACTGCCAAGAATGAATAAGTAAATAAATAAACCAATGGACACAGCTCCCACCAGGGGGTGAATGTTGCTTGAAAGTCGATGGTCCTCACTGCCTGGGTAATATAACAGAGATTCACCCAACCACTGGAGCTACAATTCATTTGAAGCAGCTCATAGAAAACCGTCCACTGCCTGAATGCACTCTGGTGTTACAAAAGCCTTCTGCTTAAACAAAAATCTTTTATAACATAACTCAATCCCATCTCTTCTATTTTGCTCCCTGGTGGGTTTATTTCTCTGGGATTATAGTGTATTGTTTATCATTCTTTTGCTGAAAGGTGAGGTGCTCGATGTGCCTTTCCAGACTCTTATCACCGCGATCAGAGAACTGAGTGAGACAACTGATGAAGATAAAAGTTTAATGTTTATTTTTAGTAAAAGAAAACCAGAAGTAAAAAAAGTGAAAGGACCTACAAAAGAAGAAGTAGAAGTGAGCTCTGAAGAAAAAAGAGACAAAATATACTCTGCATGCAGGAGCAAGCAGATGGTAGTGCTGAAGCCAATGCTGGCCATCTTTTACATCCTCCTTCTGATGACAGATCCAGGCTACAAGAAGCACTCTGTGCGTGCATCCCAGCTGTGACTTGACAAGTCATGCCTAACTGGCCACCTTGCCGTGCCCTAATCTCCTGCCTCAATTATTTTGGAACATACTCCTGCTTTTAAGAAGAAAACTTTACTGTCAGGCAGTATGTCATGTGATGTGAGCAGTGGAATTCACTACGTCTCTTGACTGCATAAAAACAATATTTGGCCAGTGTCATGGCATAATATATAATCACAGCATTTGGGAGACTGAGACAGGAGGACTTTGAGTTCAAGTACAGCCTGTTCTACACAATGAGACCTTATCTCAAAAAAGGCTATGTGAAGTGACGGACCTATTGTATCTAGGATTGTATAAATGTACTCTGTGATGTTCACAGATAATCACAGATACTCACAATGTTCAAAATGTATTTCCTTTGTTAAATGACTCAGGACTGTGTTTAATAATATATTTATATATATTATATATATATGTGTGTGATGTATATATATAATATATATAATATAGAATACATACATATGTAACAATATATACTTCATTAATAGTATCAAGTGAAAATTACAGGAGGCCATTGTTTTGGGTTAACCTCCTACACTGGGGCCAACAGACTTGGAAGACAATCAAACCGAGGTCACTCATGCTAAAAATCATTTCCAAGAAATCAGAAAAGAAAGTAAAACAGCCAAAACTTCCAGTCAGGCCAGTTTCAATGGGCACAACAGTAACATTTAATGTTTCAAATTCTTCCAAAGAAAGTAACATGAAATGACCTAATGTTAACCAGGTTTTCTCCTATTGTTCCATTTTCCTGTCTCCTTCTTACAAGAAAAGTAACTTTGAAATAATCAGTAATCAGTCTGGTTCCCTTTTTTTTTTTGCCTGTACTAGACTTTGGATCCAGGGCCTTTACACTGAGCTGTGTCTCTAGCACTCTTTAAAAAACTTTCATTTTGAGACAGAGTCTCACTAAGTTACTAAGTTGTCCAATTTGAACTGGAATTGAGATCTTCCTGCTTCAGCCTCCCAGAGCGCTGGTATTATAAGCATGAACCACCAGGCCTAGTAACCAATCTGCTTTTGGTCTTTTGTTTCTGTTTTTGGCATGATTTCTCTGTTTATATACCAAATCCTTCTGGACATCCCATTAGAAGATATTTTATTCCATGGAATGAAGTATTGGTGACTCTAAGATTATTTTCTCATTTGTTTTGCTTTATCAATACATGTTTTCAGTACATGCAATTTATAGTCATGTTAGGGAGTTGGTATCTATACATCTGCACAAAGTGCAACTTGTGCCTTTGTTTAATCTCTTCTCCTCCTGCCAACTTCTCTGGTTCCCCTTTTCTCATTTTTGCTCTTGTTGACATTATTATTATTCATGTTTATGACATATACTATACACATTCATTAAGGTTATTAAGACCTCACACAAAGACTAATTGTGTGATAGAATTTTTGGTATTTTCGTTGTAGTTCACATAGGAATGTATTTCTGATGTTATTTTTAAATTTTGAAAGCAAAGAGCTGATGCTGAAAATATTGATGTTTACATGCTCAATAGTTGTTAAAAATACTTTATTTTATTGCTTGTTACATTCCGGTTAGGTACATATGGTATAATATAATAAGAACCTCTGGACAAAACAAGACCAGCAAGATGTCAAGTATGTCCTACCAAAAAAAGACAAGAAAGCAAAATACATGTAAGTGATATATGTGCATGGAATATGTTGCTTTTATGTGTAAAAACAACTTTTAGGTTTCTGTGATAGATTAACAAAAGAGCAACTTGTAGCACTCAGCTGAACTGAATCAGCATGGCCACCCCGGGGACTGTGACCCACAGAGTAAAGTAGAACAGGAGGGGCAGATGGTGCGGCACTGACGATCCTCCTGGAGAGTTGACGAAATAGAGGAGAACACGGTTGTTGAGAAGGAACAGGACAAGGAAAAATGACCTGAGGCCTTTCACCAGAAGGAGAGAATGTACGATCCCTTGAGACACCAGTGTTGCCAAGTCCTGTTGTTAAAAGTTAATAGAAAGCATGGATTGTGATAGCTCTCTTAATATAATTGTAATTTAGTGTTTAGATACGGTTTTGTAATCAGGTTAATTAGTCAAAGTATTGTGGCTTTAACTTTGAATTTTGATCACTCTTTGAATCTTTTGCTTTTGGTGCAGAAATGAGTACAGTAAGAATTATATATATATATATATATATATATATGTAAATGTGAATAGACCAAGACATGTTAATGTTTCATAAATCTGCCACTGGAGATTGTGGTTTAAAAAAATGTGTCTGGGTATCAAGTCGACTAGGAATGGATTGTGGTGGATTAAGTAATGGTCAAGTTACAGCCCCCAGTTGAATTGAACCAGTGTGATGCTGGGCATGGATGGCCCCCCGAGGATTATTGCCAATAGCATAAAAAGAGAATTAGAGGGAAAGGCAGAACGCTGTGGATCCTCCTGGAGAAGCACGCCATGCTGGTTTCCTGATATGAACATGGCTGTTCTCATCATCAGAAAAGCTTGGGTCTTCATTGTCACCAAGGATGGCTGTGGTGCTGTTTAGGGGAGCTCTGGTCCTTACCTTGAGCATTGCTTCCTGGCTCCAGTGCAGATCCTGCAGCCCACCGGCACAGATCCTGCATCCCACTGGCGCAGACTTTCTAGCTTCCACCAGTGACCTTTGGGCCTTCGCAGTGAAGATTCTTGATACAGACTTGCATGAGACATTGTCATGGGCTCTAGGTCTTCAGCTGGGCTCAAGGAGGACACTACCATGGGATCCAGACCCTAGGCTGAATTCTTTGGGTCTCTTGTGTATGACAGATCTCCCACACTCCTTTTCATTTGATTTGTAGAGAGAATATTATAAAACAATCTTATAAATTGTGTATCCTGTATTAAATTGTTTCCCTTGTAAACTGTCTACAACAGTGTCATAGTTGAAACAAAGATTATTTTTGGTGTAGAGTTTTATTTGTATTTTCATTGTAGTACATATAGGAATATATTTCTATTTCTTAGACTTTGTAAACATAAAATAGTTGATATCTAAGAAATTTGATGCTAATTTTAAACATCAAAAATATTAATACTTCATTTTATTGATTTTTTCCTGTTAAGTACACATTGTTTATTAAAAATCATACACTTAAAATTAGTAATTCATAACGAAATACTTCTAAAGAAGAAGCAAGCATGGCCATTATATACCCAACATGATGCTCCTTTAAACAAAAATTAACATGGCAAGCCACAAATGCACAGGAGGAGTTTCTGGGTCCTGCAGGAGCAGCAATTACGGTGAACCACACCAGGCTCCTGTGGTGGTGTATTGCAATTTTACATTGCAAAAGTATGGTATGGGTACATTTTATCCCACAAAATGCCAAGTGATACATACACTAAAAGGGTAATATGGATCATTACATGGTCATAACATAACTGTTGACACTTCTGCACAGGTGCACACACCTTACTGTTCATTGTACCAAGTAGGTAACACAAAGATCATTTCCTGTATTCCCCATTTCCCACACCTCCTGAGATGCACAGGTAGCTACATTATGACAAAATAAAAATTTTCAGTAGGAAAGCATGGTACGGGATTGCCCAGCGTTGCAATGTTACAAGCATGTGTGGGGCAATAAATGTTCTAAGTCTCCAAATTATTTAAAATGATATGATAATAGTCTAAAGTTAGACAAAGTCTTGTGCATCACTTCAACCAGCTGTGAACTAAAATCGTTTTGAAGACAAATGTGGGCATGTGCTGTTTGTCTAGTTAGTTTAAAGTATCAATCACCTAGCTATGTTGCAAATATACATAGGTGAAATAAAAAAAAATGAAAACTTTAAAAGTAAAAATACATTAAAGTGAGTAATTTCAAAAACATGGGGATATGCTATGGGCTAATTTCCCAGAAGACCATGGACTGTAGAACTCTGTTTGTTTGTTGGTTTGTTTGTTTGTTTGTTTGTTTTATTGGTACTATGAATCAAACACAGGACCTTAAGCCTGCCAGGCAGGCACTTGTGCTGCTGAGCTGTATCCCCAACCCAGAAATCCGAAATGAAACATTAAGCATATAACTAAAATGTCTGTATTCTTCCTAGAATCACTATGCTTTAAAACAAAAATTTGTAAGTTTTAAACCTTTTTTAGTGCATGTTTGCAATACATGAAGAATTTTGTAATTTTTAAATAAAGACTGACAATTCTTTTAAAATACTTCAGTAGGTAAACTAAATGAGCTTTTCCCAATGCATTTGTACTGATCCATGCAAGTTGGAAAACGCCACTCATGGTTTTCCTTTCATGGCTGAAACTTACCACAGGAAAAGATAAAACCTAGATGTAAGTATTAAGATTTAACTGAAAACATCTGAACCTAGATCACATTGAAAATTATCTAGGTTTTAAAAAATATAAATATATATAAGTGCCTTTCTATTTCAGAGTAAGAGTAATGGAATGGGACAGTCTGGTCAGGCAGCTCAGTGGAAAAGCATGTGTTCTTGGTTTCAAGCCCCAGCACTAAAACAAAACAATCAAACAAAAACTCTTCAGGAACAAAGGTAAAATCACCAGCCTTGGTTTTAAAGAATGCTGAAAAGTTCCCATCACAACAGCTTTGAAAACAGGCGCTAAAGTAAATGAGCAGGAGGGGAAGCATTAAAAACCCCCTTTACTGTTTGAAGAGGGAGGTTTCGTCCCAGTAGTTTGTAAAGCAGCAGATGGAGACCGGTGGGATGGTTTGATTTACTGCAGGCTTTCTGGCACCACTAAAGGTTAACTGGACACCTGTCTGAAGATTTGCTTTCAAGCTGCACCTCAGCTGTGTTCTCCTTGTGACCTCCAGAAAGTCACTCAGATTTTTCTGGGCATAATGTGTTTTTTTCTATCTCTAAACTCTCATTTAATTATTTCCATTTGGACTGGTGATAGAATCAAGATTTGTGTTCCTCCTTCATAGTAAGAAGGTTGTCCTTAGAAACCCATTTCACCGAGAGAATCCAACATAATCTGTGGAGAATACTATTGTGACTTGGAATAGTAAAAATCATACTTTTAGGATTAATTAAATCAAGAACCTGCTGGGCATGGTGGCTCCAGAAATTTGAGGCCAGGCTGGTCAACTTAGGGAGACCCCATCTCAAAATTTAAAAATGGAGAGTTGGTGATGTAGCTCACCACTCCCTCTGTTCTATCACTAGTGCAGTCCAAAAAAAAAAAAGTTCAGAGCCATTATTCAGATTCCTTTTTCTATTCCCCTCTCCAGGCTCATATTCTTTTCATAATTTTAAAATATTACATAGTGCTAACAAATACACTTTGAAACTAAATTGTGTGATGTAAGATCACTCAATGCACTCAGTTTATTAGCAAATTAATTTTACTCAACATTAATATTTTATGAGTTATTAAAATTTCATTGCTAATATTTTCCAGGCAGTTTTAATTAATAAACATTTATTATTCAACATTATGATGCCCATATTTGAAATGTAATTTTCCCTCTCTTAAAGTACTTTTCAATGCCCACCAATGCTGTCTTAAAACATGAGAGATTTCCTATCAAGGGCACCTGGAGGACTGCAGACTTAGGATGACTGTTCAGGTGCAGTGGATAGAGTTCAGGGCGCTTTGAGAGTGCTGAGCAGTCTTAGAACTGAAGCGTGCTAGTGGATTAGGAGTTATTCTCAGTTGGGTGCCTGGAGCACGTTCAAAGTGTGGGGAGGTATGCACCATTAGCTACAAAATTCCAGGCTCGTGTGTAGCTAGTTTTTTATAGTGAGGTCCCTGACAGCTCTTCAGTTGACTTCTCTTCTCTCTTAGAATTAAATAGATGTCACAATCTATTGTAATAGGTAGAGAAAAATGGAATGTTAAAGATGAGATTGTTTTTCCTTTGGAGACAAGAGGCTTCTTCACATTTTCCCAGGACATAAATCCCTCTTCTACCCAGCTCAGTTGAATGGACAGAGTATATGAATCCTGGCATCAGAAGGTCAAAGTTCAGCTTTTTATCACAGGCAAAAGAGGGAAAGGTCAGAAAGGGGTGAAACAAACCTGAACAAGTTTATTGTCTCTTCATATTCTCTTCCCACACTCTTGCTTCCTACAAAAGACCCTAACACATCTGTATGGGTAAGATGGTGAGTTGGGGGTGAGGGCCCTCCAACTCCTCAGAGCCAGCTAGGAAGAAATTATTTTTTTCCTTTTTCCCAAAATAAGTGGCCTCCTTTGATTTAGTTAGTGGGAAGTAAAATGAACCTGCACATATGGACCTACATAGCTAGTGTCTTGGTTTCTTTTCTCGTTGCTAAGACAAAATACCTAACACCCAAAGTTGAAGGAGGAAAGCGTTATTGTAGCTCAAACTTGGCAGTTAGTGGTTCCGGTTCACGGTTGGCCAGCTCTGAGACAGGCAGAGGAGCACTGCAGAGGACAGACCGTTCACGACGGGCAGGAGGCAGCAAAGCAGAGAAGCAGCAAGATGCAGTGGTTGGGGCAGCCTCCTTTTCTGTCCCTGCTGTTCCATGCAGGCTACACAGCATTAAGGGAGGCAGCTCTCCCAGTGTGACTCTTCCCATCACCCACACCCAGCGCTGTCAGACCAACCTGTACACTAATTTAGTGATGACACACTCTTAACCCCAACATCACATGCTCTAGATCCAGGCACCTCTGATAGGCCCCACTTAGGACCATGCGAGGTTTTGGAGGAACATGTAGACACAGCCATAATAGCAATTTATTTGTTATTTAATTTGAATGTCAGAGATCAAACCTGAAGCCTCATATATGCTAAGGAAGAATTCTGCCACTGTCCTTCTATTTGTTTATTTAGTTCTTTTCAGTACTGAAGACTAAATCCAGGAAGTTTGCACAGAGCTACATCTCAGCCCTGTGCCATCCAGGTATTTATTCTTAAACTGCTTCTTTGAACAGTAAGAAGGACTCCTGCACAGGAAGCTGCCCCTGCCAAAACGCTGGACTCCATCAGAGATCTGAGCCCCGTCAAAAAGTTCCTGCAGCTGTGACAGCTTGTCTGTGCGTGGCTTTTGAACTCTGAACTCTCCTTTTTGTAAGTGCTCTGATGGGGAAAACCACATTCCACATGAATCCTGATCCCATGTGGCATCTCTGGATGCTGAGAGCTGCCCAAACAACTCAACAGTCGGACATTTCATGTTTGTTTTCGACTTCAGTGGGGCGGTCTAATGTGAAACTTTGCAGCTTCTTAACTCGGTTCTGTGTTCAAGTTTGTTCATTTGTTTAATGCACAATAATTATAAGATATAGGACATGTGTGAGAGTAAAGTATATATCTTTGACTATTTGCAAAGTGCTTATTCTGAGAAACTGCAGACCCTGCAATCATGTGAGAAAGAGAGCACCAACCACAGAGTCAGAAGACAAACTTCCAAAGCCCTTAACCTGCTGCTTAGTTAACAGCACAATTTGTGTTTTCTTTTGAAACTTGAAGCCTGATTTTGCTAAAAACAAATAAACAAACAAACAAAAACTTAAAAATAACTGACTAGTTTGGCCCATAGATGTCCAATAAATAACTAAAAGTAAAACAATCCTTGATGCTCATTTTCTGTCTTCATTATCTTAAAATTTTGTTTGGGTCAGATCCCTGCTGAACTCTGCATGTAGAAATGTTAATCATTCAGGGCAAAGCTGCTAAAAGCTAGAAGTACAAAGTTGATTAGCTCTACATGTATATAATTTAGCTCACCTTCCGTCAAAATTGAGGACAGCAAGATAAAAGATTTACAGAGTCATTCAGCTACCAGAGCTGGATTCCAGTAGAGCTTCCATAAAATTCCAGTAGAGCTTCCATAAAATGCCAGGAGAGCTTCCATAAAATTGAGACTGCCATAAGCAGAAGCAGTCACTTTCAGAGAGACTGGGTTAAGCAAGGACTCTTGGAACCACCTTGCAGAACCAGAACCGAGATACAGCACCCAAGCCACCGTGACACCTCTCCTCCCTTCTGCCGATAGGCCTCTCCATCACCGCGGTGCCCTTTAGCCCTTCGCATCTCTTCCAATTGTCTCTCGTTTCTAACTCTGGTCTTATAGATTGGTTTACGCCTATGCTGAAGGGTCCTGAAGTGCTTCTGTGATGGGGCCTCAGGAAGTGGCCAGGGCTGAGTGAGGTCCATCTCCTCTTTAGGAGCATCTCCTTTGGTGCTGACTGATGACAACAGCAAAGGCTCCATAAAGCTGTCCTTTTGTAAAAGAAATCTGTATTAGTAAGTAGCAAATGTATGCAAGAGCACTTCTGTCTGATATACCCTACTTTTTGCCGAGGAGGGCTGTTTCCACAGGAAGAAGAACGGGGAGGGGGGGTTGACACTCTGTGCACCCGGGCAGGGATGACCACAAGTGCTGGTCACTGACCACACAATCTGCATCATAAGGCAACCTGGGCTGGTTTACTAGCAACAGCTTAAAACTCAAAGGACACACAATTCCTCACCTGCCTCAGCTATCTCTGGGGTCCAAGCCCTAGTCCTTTACCTTCTTTGTAAGAATTGGCTGTGTAACCCCCCGACTGAGGGTGCCCTACATACATAAAGCCTGTGTGTTCTTTTTATTACCATTTATTTCATAGATTAAAGTTATTGAACACCACAAAGAGCAATTTCCTGACTTTCTACAGATAAGTCAAATGCAAGGATTCAAATATGTCCATGGATGACAATACTTCTGTAGGTTGTATCAGTTGTTGAAAGTCTAGTTCAGCTTTCTGTTGGTGGTACAAAATACGTGACACACAATTTTGGGAAGGAGGGTTTATTTTGGCTCACAGTTCCAGAGCTTTCAGACCATAGTTGGCTGGTTCCAAAGGCAGGAATATCATTATGGAAGGGCAAAGCAGAGGAAAGGTCCTAACTTCATGGCAGCCAGGAAGAAGAGGAGAGGAGAGGAGAGGAGAGGAGAGGAGAGGAGAGGAGGGGAGGGGAGGGGAGGGGAGGGGAGAAGAGGAGGCTGAGAAGAGATTTCTTTCAAAGCCATGCTCCCAGTGACCATCTCTCTCCGCCCAGGCTCCACCTCCTAAGAGCTAATTCAGCCAAAGAATTCAATGGTTACCCCACTGATAAGGTCAGCAACCTCATGAACCACCCCTTAGGCTCCACTTCTAAACATTGCCACACTGGGGATTGACCCCTCAATACACCCATCTTTGGAGAATATTTCATATTTAAACTATAATGCAAATCCCTTTGAGAGAACTGAATAACAAAATGTTCTCAGTGTTAGCAGACGTCGGGATCCTAGTGGTTTGGAAATGCTTGCTTCAAGTCGTGGATTCAGGGTGTGTTGGAAGGAACAAGTGACCAAGTTCTGCCTATCGATAGGTGTCACTTTGATTTTCCCTGAGATTCCACATTGGGTAATGCAGCTCTCATCAGCTAGTATGGGGTCTCTAGCCTCATGTAAGATGGAGATTAGCTATGGGTTGGTTCTTGAGCTTTCTGATGAACATCACCATTTCCTACCCTCTCCTGTAAGGTATCCTAAAGTGGTACGTCCCTGTTTTGGCTTCCACAATGGTATCAATCAACCCAGAGCTCTTATTCAATTTGTATAAAGTTTCTGAACAGGAACAGTGTAGCTCTTTTCATTTTAACATCCTTGACTTTGAATGGCAACAGCTGTCATTTACTTCGGTGTAAACAGTCCTTTTTGCTATTCAGAGCCAGTTGCTACTGGAAGTTTTGGGGAACATTTTGGCCAAAGAAAGATGAACTGATCCTGGCTATTTTTTTTAACCTAGGGTTTGAACCCAGGTTGTTTACACTGAGCTACATCCCTAGGCTTTTTTTTTTTTCATTTTTTATTTTTTAAGACTCTTGTTAAGTCCCTCAAGTGGCTTGAGTTTGCAATTCTCCTGCCTCGGCCTTGCAGAGTGCTGGGATTACAGGTGTGCACCACCACGCTCATCATTCTTCATGGTTCTCAGTTGTTTTCTGCTGCTAGCCACATTCAGTCTTATCTGCCCCAGCTGCCAGCTGCTTTGGGACCCAGATCCTAGTGTATCAGCTCAGCGTGTTCCACTTGAGAGAAGTCAAGAATAAAGAAAAATGCGCCATCAAGAAGGGGCTTTATTAGGATTTATGGTGAAGCATAAATGGGAACACCACCCCAGCTGAACCCACGAAGGGTATGGGGAGGTTATTTATACAGGGAAAAATGCAAGCCTGTGCAGGCACAGTGTTGGAGTTTTGTTTTGGTCGTGGGAAAAGGAGGAGAGCTTAGTAGACTTGAAAGAGGAGGGCTGCAGATGTGTGGAATCTTCCAGAGGGGATGCAGCACAGAGACATCTGGAACAGGTCTATATCTGAAGTCTGCTTTTGCCAGTGCAACTGTCTCCTGAAGAAACAAACCATGGGACTGCCTGATGCAACCAGGCTGGCTGCGAGGTGTTTGGGGGAACCACAGAATAAAAGTGTCTTTGGGAAGCACTGGGCATTCTTTCCTGTCTCACATATTAAGGAAAAAAAAATGGAGCAGCATTGGTTTGGGGAACTTATCACAGGAACTAGGGGTAGTGACACATGCGTATAATCCCAGCAATCAGGAGCCAGAGGTAGGAGGATTACAAACTTGAGGGCAGCCTGGGCTACAGGAGACTGTGTCTAAAAACAAACTAATGGCATCTGAACTTGGCTGCAGACACACCTCGTCTCTCTTTACCCAAGGTACAAGTTGATTTCGGAAACCTCCGTTAACTTTCCCCAAAGTAGGCAGAGACCTGATCACACCCAATCCTTTTTTTTTTTTTTTTTTCCTTAACAAAGCTGTTCAACCTTTGCCAGCACCAATCATATGTCCTGTCTGGTACGTGATACAATTTCCAGCCTCTTGGGACCTAAAACTATAAATACAACCACCATTTTATAAAATTTATGAACATGTTTTCAAGATTGCTTGAATCTGTGTTTACTCTGACTGAAATCCAAGTTTGCCCCAAATAAACGTCATTCTCTTTGTTCTTCGCTTGGTTGGTTCTAAATCAACATATGCGGATCTGTCTGTCTAACCGCTTCCTGGAGTGAGAGATACTCTGCAGACGACTGGGGCCAAAGGTATTAATAGCAAACCAAGCCAAAGCAGCAGCAGGGGAAGCAGAACTAGCATGAGAGAAGCAGAAGTGACTGGTGTCAGTCCTTTTACCACAATACCTACTCCAGAGGAAGAAGGGTCCTGGTGAGACAGCCAAGGACCACTGTCATGGTGGACAAAAGGCTGGGATAACAAAATAAACTCCTGGCCAAAACCCTGTCTTGTAGCATGGCACATTTCAACAGATCCTTCACAAGACCCTGATAAAACCACAAACACAAAAGCAGAATGTTTGCATGTAATGAGAAAAGGTTTCCAAGAAACACACGTAAACAAACCCTCTAGCTTCGTTTCGGAGGTCACACAGCTGGGCAACATGTTTGTAGTTTTCTATTGTAACATTTCTGGTGTTTGGGTGATGGTAACTGTTGGGTAGGTTACTTCCCAGGAACCTACAAGTTGCTTTGCTGGGGACACTTGGACTTCAAATGTCTTCACTTGGACTGCAAATGGGTGACATTTGGAATCAAAGGTTCGGCATCTCTGCCTTCACATTGTCTTAACCTTGAGTCAGTCTGCACAGCTCTGCATATAGACAAGCTGAGCATGAAGGAAATGTTTTTTCTAAAATGCAGACACAGAGTTCATTTGGCTAATTGCCCCCAGAAGCCAGGGTGTGTTTATTAGACCCCACAGCTGCCCTTTTTCACTGAAAGTCCTTCAGGCCTATCATAAGGCCAGGAGATGATACCAGAGTAACTTAGCAGTTCCTAAGTGTTCTGACTCCGTATTAGCCCAATAAATACAAAAGCCAGGATGCTTTGTGTGCGACAGTGGTGGCAGATACATGGAAACAGTCTCTAGGATGGGTTGATTGTGATTGATCGTCCAGTGGCCCAAGTCCATTACAAGAACAAACAAATTTTGAAAGCATGCCTGTGGCCAGCAGGAATTATTGGACTTTAGTCCACCCCCCAAAATCAATAAAAACCTGCTGTCCCTGTGAGCAGCATCTTGGTCACTCTTTTGACCAGTTGTTCACTCTCTTCAACCAAAACTCAGGGTGGTTTTTTCTTTAATTTTTGTTTATTAGTGTATGTTCTTATACAAAATAGTTACACTCATCATGGGGAATCTGTGCATATACTCACCTCACCTTGATCGTTTCTGTTGCCCCTTAGCTCCCTGCTTCCTTCTCTGTCCTTCCCCTTCCACCTGCCCTTCTCTTCCATCTCTGCAGAGCCTACTTCCCTGTTTCTATGTCTCTGTTATTTTACTCTGTATGTTATTTATACTTTGAGTCTCTCATATTAGAGATGGTCCCAGGTTGACTGAAGACATTCTTTCCTTTTCCGTGCAGGATTGATTGATTGTGCTTGTAATTTTGGGCCTGTCTCATTCCTACTATCTCAGGCTCAAAAGATCCTGTCACTTAGTGTCACTGGGTTGGACTCAAGGATATCAATAAAATATTTTATATCTGGTGCTGTACTTGGAGCTTGCATGTGGTCAACTGACCAGAAGTTGACTGTATTCTGGAAATCTCATTAGTACTGGCTTCTCAGTATGTGTCCTTTCTAACTTACAAGGAAGGCTTAGCCTAAGGTATTTACCTGAAGTTAAAGTAGGAGGCTGGAGTAGAACTTGTTGCCTTGGAAATTTGTATTTCCACCCTTAACATTTTCCCTAAGTTCCAGACTCCTGTATCCAGCTGCCTGTTGGCAGAAAACAAACTTGTTATTTTTCCCCAAACCCATTCTACTTTATATGTGTTATATACTCCATTAGTTCCTAGTATAAAATAAAAGTTCAATTAACCTTTTCTAAACTAACCCTGATAATGTGAATTCAAGTCAGTGGGGTCCTTTATGAGCTTTAATTCGGAGTGGAATGGCATAACCAGGGGCTCACACTGAGCTATAGTATCAACCCTTTTTCATTGTTTCTGTAGTATTTATCTATTTATTTATATATGTTTGTAGCACACAATAGTGATGTTTGTTTTAGGGGATTGTTATATGAATGGAACATGTTTTGATCACTTCTAATCCCTTTATCCCTCTTTCCTTTCTCTCCCCACTCTCCCGATTCCCTTCTCCTTCTCCGAGTATCTACCTTCTAGTTTTCTATCACTTTATTTTTCAGTTTTGAAACAGGGTCTACTGAAATTGCCCAGGCTGGTCTTGAACTTGTGATCTTCCTGCCTCAGCCTCCCAAACAGATGGAATTACAGGTGTGCACCACCATGTCTAATTCCTTTACGAGCTTTAAGAAGTACAGAAAACATTATAATAATTTTCTTTGAGAAAGCACGGATGAAATGTTTTTCCCTTTCTGTGACTCTCAGACAAATTCCAATACTGTTCCTTGGGAACTTACAAAATCTAGTGACGTGGGAGTAGTGGAGGAAGGAAAGGCAAGGCTGCCTGTCTGGAGACACAGGCCGATGAGGCTAATTAGATTTACGCAGGAACAGCAAAGCCCAGTGGAGGAGGAATGTCTGGCCTCAATGCTCTTTCATTGAACGTGGCCCTTTGTTTGCAGTGGAGTTAACATATGTAACAGCTAACACATCCCTGAGGAATAAAACGAGCCTCAAACTCACTCCTGAGTGTGTCATTGTCCCCTGACAGGTCTTACTGTAGGGCTCCTTCCTAGCTGGGCTCCAGTCTGACCTCAGCCCAGTCCTACTGCAGGCACTGCCATTCTCTTCTCTTCGTTTGCTACAGTGGTTGTTGTGGAGTGGATTCTGTCTCCTCCCCAAACCCATACATCAAATAGTCTCAACCCCCTGTGTCTCAGAATGTGCTTGTGGTATATGCCCCTGACCCATACCCAGCACTGGGGGTGGAACCCAGGCTCTCACACTTGCTAGGCAATTGCTCTACCCCTGATCTAGATCTGCTAGCCTATTTTGTTTTTTATTCTGAGATAGTGTCTAAGTTTCTCATGGTGTCTGGAGATCTTTAAAAAGTTACTTCAGGTTAATGAGGTCATTAGAGTTGACCCTTATCCAATATGGTTGGTGTCATCATGAAAAGAAAATGCTTGGAGATAAATGCACACAGAGGAGGGCTCACAGGCAGAAGAGGGCTTCTGTGAGCTTAACAGAGGTCTTGTCAGACACAGTAGCCTATGCCTGTGATCTCAGCACTCAGGGGGCTGAGGCAATAGGATCATGAGTTCAAAGCCAGCTTGGACTACAGAGTGAAATCCTGTCTCAAACAACCAAAACAAAAACCAAAAACTGAAATGAACAAAAATTTTCTGGAAACAGTATAAATAAATTCCCTGTAGTAACGCGTGAGGATTTGAAACACAACACTTAGAAAATGAAACACATCTAAGTGTTGTGAAAAATCACCTGTGGAGTACAGCTGTAAATTTCTCCAAAATAGTTCTAGCATCAGATGTCAGGGGAGAAGGAAGGTGTGTGTGTGTGTGTGTGTGTGTGTGTGTGTGTGTGTGTGCATGCAGGTGTGTGTGTTTTTCTTTGTTAGGGATGGAACCCAGGGCCTTGAAAGTGCTATGCTAATCTACTACCACTGAACTGCATCCCCAGTCCAGCAGTCCACAGTAAGCCTTTAGGTCATTCAGAGGAAAAGTCTTGTCCAATGGGTTGTGTGGGGACAGTTTAGCAAACAGTTAAGCTGAGTTTGGAGTCAGGCAGGTTAGATTTATT
Organism: Hydrochoerus hydrochaeris; assembly: GCA_004027455.1. Taxonomy (NCBI): domain Eukaryota; kingdom Metazoa; phylum Chordata; class Mammalia; order Rodentia; family Hydrochaeridae; genus Hydrochoerus; species Hydrochoerus hydrochaeris. The sequence goes on along the minus strand of PVLA01005745.1, from coordinate 111,550 downwards.
ACCAGTTGGTCCCTCTACAGTTGTAGAAACCTGGACCTGATTATTAATTTGTTTAAGCTTCTTTTCCTCACTTCTGATCTAAGGATAATCACACTAACCACAGGATATAGGAGGCTGGATGCGGCAAAGCTGGCTGGAAAAAGAGCTGGACCTGTTAATTAGAAAATCCCAGGATAGTGTCAAGTAATTCCCAGGACCCCAGATGTGAAGCTTCTTCCAAGCTCCTACAAGATGTGAACAGCTCAGAGGAGACAAGATTGTTACAAGGAGCCTGTTGTCACAACTCCTTACAGGCCCCCTCTTGTGGAAGACCATCTGGTCTGCTCTCCTTGAATACAGAGCAGTTACCTCCACTTCGGCTAAACCTGGCCCTGTCCCCATGTACTGACATGTTCAGCACTGGCTAAGTCATTTCCTTTTCCCTTCAACTGGCTCTAAGCAATGTCAATAGGACCGGCTGAAGTATGATGCATGATCTTTGAAGCCAGGTGACAGTCACCGTGTTCCTACTTCAGTGTCTGCCTCTAAATAGTTGAACCCAGCTGTATGCAGAGCCAGTGTTCCAGGGCTGTCACCTGTGTCAGCTGTGTCACCTTGAGATATGAGGCTATGGCTTCCCAGGGCACAAAATTTACACATCAGAAACATAAGCAGCAGCCTCCTAAACATTAAATGCTACCTCAGTTGTGTTAGGTAGATTGATCTTTCTGCATACATTCTCTCTGCATATTGCAGAGGTACTTTCTGGCTTCCCAGCTTGGGGAGCTCATAGTACTCAGTAATTCCCACCATTCTCTCAGTCACTCACCCTCCAGCCACTTCTTCCTCATGAATTAATAAAATCGGGGTTAGGCCCTGGGTCAAAGCCTTTGTTCCATGAATCTTCATCTGGACCAGACTCAGGACTCCTTGGCTACCCTTAACTGTAAATATGTGTTAGTGTCTATTCTCATCATGGGTTGCACTGCAGGTGGTAGATTGGAATTAACTTCCCAGAATTTCAATAATGTTTCCATGGGATTACAAATATAAACTTCCCGAACCACGATGAGGATGGGAAAAGGGCCTCGACACACTCTGTGTCTCTCAGATGCTGAGTGCTATTTTTATTTTTATCCTTTCTTCTCTTTGTCCAACCCAAGTTCACTCTACAGAGCTAATTTTGCCCTAACTCCTTCAACCCTCATTTTTGACACCATTTTTGGCTCATCTCATCCAATTTATTGGCAAGAAGGACCTGGAATACTGTTTGTTTTTTATTTTTTTTATTATTATTTTTCTCTTTGAGAGGTTCTCAATATGCAGGTCAGGCTGGTCTTGAACTCACTTTGTAGCACAGTCTCACCTTGAATCCTCAGCGGTCCTCTTGCCTCAGCCTTCCACACACTGGGATTACAAGCCTGCACCACCACATACCAGGCCAGAGTGCTTTTAATGGATGATCCATTTCTAGAGGAGCTACCAGACAGCACTCACAGAATTATTACAAGAAAAATTTGGGACAATAATGTGCTCAACCCAGTGCTTGTCACTTAGTAAACTATCCACAAATAGCGACGAGAAGAGCACTGTTACCAGGTAGCTCTTTCTAAAAGTGGCTCCACGATGAAATGTTACCAGGTTAGGGGTTGCCCACTTTTCCGGGAGTGGGATTCCAGGTTCTTTCCCTCTCTTATCACTGCAAAAATCAGTGATAAAGTTTATTTGAAAAAATAAAAGAGTGAGTAAGAAACTGGCTCTTCAGAGGGAGCTTGGTCCAAGTAAAAGAGGGTAAAGGAAGACAGACGTACACCCTGGAAGGTACAGAGCGAGCTCTCACGAGGAAAGCCATGGTGACAAACTCTTCTTGGCATCTGTGTCCCTTTCACTCTGTCCGAAACCTGGAGGAAACCCGTGAGAACTTCTACATGTGGATCCTGGGAGGTGTAGCCGGGATCCTCTACCTCAGAGTGATAGCAACTCTAGGCCATTCTATGGAAAACTTGCTCAGGTTCTCTTGGGAAGTCCACACGCAGGGCTTTGTTCTGTATGTGTGTTCCGGGATATGTAATTAGCAGACCACACCTAACTTTCCAGCCAGGCTTGCTGTGCCCTAAACTCCCATGTTAGCACCATCGTAGGGAATCAGACTGGAGGGGACCCAGGATTGCAGGCGGCCTGCTTGAGTCTAGCTCCTCTCACTCCCTCCTCTTTCTCTCTCCCTGCTCTTTCCTGCTGAGTCGCCTTAGGCTTTCAAATGGGATGAATGCTAATCAGTGTGGGTGTCAGCTTCTGTGTGGCTCCAAGAGGACAAATACTACCACAAAGAAGTGAGGGAGTCAGTCGGGTGTGGTGTGGTCCTTGAACAACGAGAACTGAGATGCAGGGAAAGATGGACCAGGAAGCCTGCCCCTCCCTTGGCTTTACAGCAGATGATTTCAAACGTCTGCCTGGGGCAGGCTGGTGAGAGAGTTTCTGTGGTCCACAGCTGGCTGTGAAGTGTCATGCTGCACCAGGAGGGGCTCCGAAGAGTTCTCTCCCAAGAGAAGATGTGGACCTCAACTTTCCCTAGATAGGTCCTTGACTCTCATCCCAGAAAAGCATTTCAGGAGGCAACAGCGAGAGGCACAGGCAGATTTATTATGCAGAGTTTTAAAGGTAAGAGAAAATGAGAAGGGACTTTGGCATGAGAACCTGAAAGGACCCAGGTCTGATGATCAGACTGGCCCATCTACAGAAGGAAGGGCACAGCTTTAAAAGATTTGGGATGGATTAGGGTCTGGTTGTCCATTATCTATCTCCGTGTTGGATTTACAAGATGGCCTCTATCATTTAACCCACCTCCATAAGAAGACTGTTTCTGCTTGGGCCAGTCTCAGTACTCAGGAGACTCTGGTGGGACCGATGGTGGCTGGAGGTGAGACTTCTAGGCATGCACTGGCAGTTGAATATCACTGTAAATCTCTTATCTCGATGTCCTTAATCTCGAATGGGCATGAGACAGGTTACATAAATTCAGGACTAATCAATCTTTATTGCAAGTTTTTAAGTAGTCGGACACTCCCTAAGTGATTAATATGACTATATGCAGAGTATTCCAAGGATCTGACCCAAAGATTATGGTAATGATGTAGACAGGAAATGAAGGTCAAGATTCAGTCTCTTTTTAGTTACTTATTGGGCATCTATAGGCCCCAGTGAAGCCACTGTTTTTAAATAAAAGCAGATTTTTGTCTTTGACTGTCACAGAAGGGAGCACAGACCATGATTTTACTGAGTTGAAGTTTCGGGAGTTTGTTCGCAGTCCCCAGCTTGGCCTCTGTCTCCAAGCCATGCCTGCTCTGTGTTACGTTTCCTTGCATCACTTTATATCCTGCCTCAGCTCGACAGTCTGGTTTGCACCTCTCAGCTAAGCACTAGCAACCCAACCCTTGCAGCGGCTCTGCTTTCCGGATGATCTAGGCTAAGACAAAGATTTCAACCAGGCACAGTCACCTCCGTAATTCCAGCTACTCAGGAAGCTGAGGCAGAGGGATCATAAATGGGGTGCAAGTTAGCACTACCCACTACCCTGCCTCAAAATAAAGTCACAAAAGTCTGGAGATGTGGCTCAGCTCTCTCTCTCTCTCTATTTCTGTGTGTGTTGAACGGGGATTGAACCCAGGGATTTCACACTGATCTATACCTCAGCCCTTTTTTAATTTTTGACATTCTAAGACCAATTCTTGCTAAGTTGCTAATCTGCCCAGTTTGGAGTAGAACTTGTGACCCTCTTGCCTGCCATCAGGACTGCTGGGGTCACAAGAATGTACCACCATCCCCAAATGCCTCTGGGCTGCATTTCCAGTACTACCAAAAAATAGACAGGAAAAAAACAAAAAGAAAAAAATGAAGGAAAGGAAAGAAAAAAGAAATAGCAAGAAAGAAAGCTTGGCGTGGTGGCATTCCTAGGCTCCAGGGACCCAGAGTTTCTTTCTAGGTTCTCTCTGTTCTGAGCAATACATTGGACAAAACAACTGCAAAAGACAGGAAATTTTACATTTATCAAAGGTTAAAAAAAAAAAAAATGCATGCTCTGCAGAACCAGAACAGGCCAATTAAAAGTAGGAAAAGATGAATATTCTGAAAGGTAAGAGCCGACCACTGTGACAGAAGGAACACAGAGGCCAACACCTTAATGTCATCAATTTATACGCCCCTCACTCCTCTGGCCAATGTCAGGTCTAGGTCTTCCCATCAAAAACTTGCTTGAGTCCTCATGAGATTAAACAGTATTCTCTGATTGGTGCCAGGTGCTGTGCTTTGGGAATTGTTTTAGTACCTATTATAGGAGAAGGAAACTCTCAACCCATTAGGTATCCAGTGTGAGATCATGTTCTCTAAAATTGAAGAATGAATTCCAGGAACAACTGAAGTTAAGACCAGGATATATTTATTGGAGAAAGAAAGCCTCTAGGAGAGACAGGAGGGGTCCCAAGTGGATTGCAAGGATTCTGTTTTTCAAAGGGATTTTACAGAGCAAAACCATGAGGTGAGCCAGGTTCAAGTTGGGAAAAACTATAATCAACTAATACAATTATAAGTAGAGTCACTTAGGTAACAAACATTGAACCAATGGGAAATCACAAAGTGGGAGTGAGGTGAGAGGAGACTATGGTGGGCCAATAGGATTATGAGTATAATTGCTTAGGTAAGATTGAACAGGGATCAGATGGGGGAAGCAAGTCACATAGCAGGTGTACACTGAACAGAACAGGGATTTTTCCTGGAAAGGGTGGGTCAGCGTTTCTTCCTGGCCCCTCACTCAAGATTATAGATAATGATATAGGGGGAAAAAATCTTCCACACCTACTAGATGTCCAGTATGAGTTCACAATCCCTAAAAGCGAAGAATCAATTTTAGGAATAGTGGAGGTAAAGAGCAGAATATTTATATTGAGAGAAAGAAAGCTGTTTGAGAGAGACAGACAGAAGGGGTCCCGAGTGGGTTGCCAAAGACTCTGTCTTTTATAGGGACCTTTATAAGGTAAAACCACAAAGTGAGGCAGGTCTAAGGTAGGGAAAACATAGGAACTCATAAGGTGGGCATGAGGTGGGACAGAACTACGGTCAACCAATAAGATTAATTGTTCAGGTAAAACTGATTACACTGGGGGCAAATAAGTAAGGGAGTCATGTAGCAAGTGGGCAACGCTCTTCCTATAGGCAGGTGGGTTAGTGACTCCTGGGTTCCTCAGAGTGATAGAGACCTGTTTAGAATATCTGTCCCTGATGTTTATCCTCAGGAGGTATGCAGGTACTTTTATTTTGTCTTGAGGCCTGGCCCACAGCAGAGTTGCAAGGTATCTGGTCTTCTACACTGGCTCCTTTGAGGGCCCAGCCCTGTCTGAATGCCTATAACATTTCTATCTAACACTATAACACCTATGTGGAACATCAGTCTCTCTTGCTCATTCCTAGGGGAAGTGTGTGTCACAGTCATTCTGTCTTTGGTCTGGAAGGCCGGCTCTCAATGAATGTGTCTCCCCCACAGTTGCAATGGATTCTCATCTCCCACACGGACTCTGAGGGCCTGTCTCTGTCTGACTGCCGTCAATATTTCTGTGTAACTTAGCTGTCTGCAGTATACCCATTTCCTGAATTTCTGTCATGGATGGATCATTCCCACTTGCTCAACAGGTTTGTTACACCCTAATGTCCTGCTTCAGTGTCATCTCAGCACTGTAGGAGGAGGCTGAGGTAGGAGGATCACAAGTGTGAGTTTGATGAGGAAAAACAGATCAATTAGAGGAAACCAGCACCTAGAACCCTAAGTGGCGGACAAAAGAATTTACAATGACCGACTAGCCACGCCTAGTTCCGCTTCTGTACCCATGCTTGCTTGTTCCCACCCAAAACCTCTATTTATATATGACAGTCATAACAAAGGCCTAGGGCTCAGGTCTTTGGAGAGTTTATTTCACCTGGCCTGCTGGCATAATAAAGTTTGGTTCCCTCCACCTCTAAATGCTGCTCAGTTTCTTTGCCTGCAGTAAATCTAAAGCTTCTGTAACACACTCAGCCTGGAAAATTCAGTGATGTGATAAAGTTGCCTCAAAATAATAATAATCATAAAAGGTTTGGCTGTGTCACTCAGTATGGGGGCCCTGAGTCCAATCTCTAGCACTTGAAAAATAGAAAGAAAGAACCCAGGGTTTTTCTTGTTGTTTTGGAGAATAGGAAATTGAACAAATAGCATCATACATGATATGTAAGTGGTCTACTACTAGGCTGCAGGGCCAGCGCCTTTCCCTTTATTTTATTTTTGAGGCAGGGTCTCCATGAGTTGGCCAGTCTGGCCTCAAAGTTTTAATCCTTCTGCTTCAGCTTGTCAAGTACCTGGGACTAGACGTGTTCACCACTCTTACTAACTGGGTGTTTCTTTTAAATCTGAGATCTGAGCCAGATGTGGCAGGCAGCTGGAATCTGTAATTTCGGCTTATCAGGGAAGCTGAGGTGGCTGGGCTAGCAGCTCCAGCCAAGCCTGGGAAATGCAGTGAAATCTTGCCTAGAAAAATAAAGTACATTCACTTGAGAACCGCTTTTACATAGCTAGACTGACTTCTAACACACTGGACATGAAGTCTTATTAACACCGTCTACTTCTTGGTAATGAGTGAATCACATTTGCATAGTAAGTGTCTATACATTTACGTAATAACAGTTTGGCCCTCATATTGACATGACCTCCCCTTTCATACAAATTGTGCTTTGGGGACACTTATCTCATGCAGTCCAAAGGCCTGCTTATACTTGGAAAAACAGTTCATGGAAGTTAGTCCATTGAAGGGTTTCCTTTTCTTTGTTCCTTTACTACTGAAGCAGTTAATTTTGTATAGATGTGAGCTCTTTGTTGTACAAAGTCCAAGAATAATTGCTAATAAAGGGAGGAGGTTAGGAAAGTGTTTACTAAAAATAATAAGAATAAAGTCCTTGGTGGATAGCCACCAAGACAGGATTCTTCATGGAAGTCTGACTGGCTTTCTCTGTGCTGGCCTTACATAGATAAAACAGAGTGGGAGGCATGGTTCAATTTTTTTAAAGTCAATTATTTAGCTGGAAGCTAATTAGACTGCATTTCTAAATTATCTCCATCCCAGAGATTAGGGAAGAGCTATCAACCAATTTAGCCACCTTCTGCCAAAGGGCTTTCCTCCTGGGACCAAGTCCTTGTCACTTCATTTTTATCCGAACTTTCTTTCTTTCTTTCTTTCTTTCTTTCTTTCTTTCTTTCTTTCTTTCTTTCTTTCTTTCTTTCTTTCTCTCTCTCTTGTGTCTTCTTTTTACATTTGTAAGTGTAATAAGCTGCTGGAATTAGTTTTTTACTCCCTGTGTGCTATTCTCTTTAATCATAGGCTGCCGAGTCACTACTTTTAAACCAAATAACTAAACTACTACAGTATTTTTTTAATAACCTGTGTCATTATGATTCCTGCCACCATATCCAGGAAATAGTAAGTGGTGTGGTGCTGTTGTAGATAGCTAAGTTAGACAGACATGTTGTAGGCAGTCAGACAGGGCTGGACTCTCAAAGGAGCCAGTGCAGAAGACAGAATACAGTGCAATGTGCGGAAAAATGATTAAAAGATGTACCCGCATATTTCCTTAAGGATAAACATCAGGATTGATATTCTAAATAGGTATTGATAACCATGGAAAAGCCCCATTCTGGTTTGTCCCCATTGAATCAAGGTTACCTAAGCAATTAGCTCATGATCTTATAGGTTAAACATAGTTTTGTCTCACCCCATGCCCACCTTATAATCTCTCATTTGTTCCCCATCTTGGACCTGCCTCATCTAGTGGTTTTCCTCTATAAAAAAAATCCCTTGATAAGGCAGTGTCCTCAGCAATCCATTCAGACCCTTTTTATCTCTCTCACACAGAAGTTTTCTTTCTCCAATAAATATATTCCGCTCTTAACCTCTATTGGTCCTAGAATTCATTCTCCAATTTTAGAAAATGTGAACTCCTATTGGGCAGCTAGCAGGTTAGAATTTCTATTCCCTATGTAAGTGTCTGTTTTAAAGTTTCAGCTCATATTGGCACAGGGGCCAATGTAACTTCCTACCTGTAGATATCAAACACACGGAGTTCATGTCCTCTGAAATCAAAGAATTAGTTCCAAGGGACAAAGGAGATTAAGAATAGGAAAGGTTTATTGGGGAATAGGAATAGCTCCTGGAAGACAGGAGTGGGGTGCCACTAAAGCCAGTTGTCACGGGTAATTTATATGGCAAAATCACAACACGGGTTAAACTACAATCAATCTGTAAATTACACGTATAGCCACTTAGCTAATATAGATCCAATAGAGAAGTAGGTCACACAGCAAAGGGACAAGAAAGAACAAAGAATGGAAAGAACAAAGGCATTTTGGGGAAGGGGTAGGCCCAGAGGTTCTGGTCACTCACTTGGGTGACTCATATCTATCTAGACTTTACTGAACCAGGTGATACCAAGCATAGTATAATTTCAAGTTATTGCTTATCCCTTAGGGAAGCATGTAGGTGTCAGGCCCAAACTGAGAGTGACCTGACAGAGTCTAGAGAGACCCAGTGTCTCCCCTTGTAAACAATGTGAAACAGTAGGTTGCCCCTGTTAAACAAGAAGTACGGGCAATAAAGAAATTTAACACAGGATCCACAGTCACCAACAATATCTACACGCCTTTATTAGTTGGCACGAAACTTTGACTTCAAACTCTTCAACCAAACTCTTTGAAATTCTCACCCAATCTAAAAAAACTATATATACTCCATTTACCCTCCAGATAGCTGCTGGTAGCACCCTGAGGTCAGCCTGCTTGTATGTAGGTGAACAAAATCTGATCTTCCCCACAGCCTGTCTCCAGATGCTGCCTCACACCTCCATTTACCTAACAGAAGGTCTGTGCATTACATCTCCATCCACACATTCACCTCCAGTCACCATTCTGATGCCTTTACCCTCCTGCTTCGGCCTCTTAGAATGCTGGCTTTACGGACGTGCGCCACCGCCCCTGCTGGGTTGGGGGTTCTGATGTAGTCTTGGACCAGGAAGCCAGGGGGTGGCTAACACTGGCTGGGACAGGAAGCCCAGGACGCATGCGCAGAACAGTTCCCAAAGCCCTGCCTGGACTTCTCGCGAGAACTTGAGCAAGGTTTCCCACGGTTCTACCTCCGCAGGTTGTCAGTTTGAGGTGTGGGTGACACAACAAGAACTTCCACACCGAGTTTCAGCCACCCTGTCTGCACTCCATGGTGGCCCATCCCGCTGCTGTAGGGTGTGCTTCTTGTCCTACTTTGACTTGACCGAAACTTGCCTCGCAGAGCTGGTTTCTTTTTCTACCTTTAATAAAACTTTGCTACCATTAAAAACAAACAAACAAACAAACAAACAGCCTGATGCCTATATTTTTTTCGCTGACTTCCTTGAAACCCCAGTGCCTTTCTGACTATATATGAATTCCTGCCTGACTTAGCTGTCTATAATTATGTCAGTATATAGGTTCAAATTTTCAGGTGTCAGTGGCTGAAATCCTAGTGTTTTTGTACCTGGGAGTGACTGCCCACGTAGAGTAGAGTTGTTTGTGCATTTTCTATAATAACTACTTGTCTTGGTCTGTTCTTGCGGTAATTTAGTTTTGCAGACTGGGCAATTTACAAAGAAAAGCAAGAGTTTATTTAGCTTACGGTTGTGGAGGAGGGAGATCTGGAGGCTGCTTCTGTCCAGGGCCGCTTAGCAGTACTGAAGATGCTGAGCATTGTGGGTGAGGACATTTGCAAGAGGCAGAGGAAAACTGGCTTTTTTTCTTTTTAAAAGGAGATTTATTTAAAGAGAAAAAAAATGAAAAGAGTAGAAATAATACAGAATTAAAAAAAAAGATAAACAGTAAGAAATCACTAGTTGATAAATTACACATTGTCGTCTTAGAAATAGTTGTTCAGTGTAGTTGCCTATATTCGTCTTAGGAATAGTTTACAAAACTAAAGCATACAAAGTAGATATTCAAACAGTGAGATTGTGAACAGCTCCGCATGCATGAGTCTCTACATGTATTTCTATCCTTTCTGTATTAGAGGGAAAAACAAAACATAGCAAGACAAAACAAAACAAATTCTTATAAAAACATGAAACCAAAAAGTCATATAAAACCACAGTACAAGGTGATCTACAATGATTACTGTGTTGTCTCTTATTATCTTCAGTAGAATTGTCTGTATCATCAGGCATAACTGAATATAGCAGTACATAACAATATTAGTAAAAATAAAACATTGTGGACAGTATAAAACTTCAAAGGCAGGTAATAATTGAACCAGAGTGGATTTTCTAGTGAATCTTGTCATCTTCAGTGTAGTTGCCTATACTCTCAGACTTGATATTATCAATCATAACAGCTTTGAATAAAATCTATCAATACAAAACAGCAATCTAACAAACCAGATTCGATGAAGATCAGTCATGGTAAAACAGTGTAAGTTATACAGAGCTTAATTTTTTTTTTAATTTAAAGACAATAAAACAAAAGAGGACAGATCTAAGCAGATCAAAACAGAACAAAGTAAGCAACACAGCATTTCACAACAAGACAATTGGATATTAATAGTAGCTGTCATAATGTCTCTTTCTTTGAAATAGTTGAGCTTAGTTTTACACACAATAATGTCAAACATAACAAAATAGAATAAACCACTCAAGAGAATGAAAGTATTGCAAGGCATTCTGAACCAAATAACTGAAGATGGACAATGGCTACTAAATTATCTCATTTTTCCATAAAAAATTTGTTTATACTATCATACATATTAAAATCCAATAAGACACAACGTGATAGAACCAATGGTAATAGAAAAACAAGAGCATGGCAGGACTTCAGAGCAAGATGATATCAAATCAACAATGGCTGCCATATTTCTTTTCTTCAAAGTAACTATTCATGTCATCATATATATTAAGATCAAACAAAGCAGAATAAAACCATTCCAACCAATGAATGAAAACATAAGACTTCAAAGCAATATAATGGTGAACCATGATTACCATAAAATTTTCTGTACTCTTTCCATTTCTTACACTAGGGTGACTATACAGTATTTATACACTTGAGTTTGATTTATTTCACTTAGGAGTATGGTCTCAAGTTGCATCCATTTACTTATAAATATCTCAATGTGATCATTCTTTATAGCTGAGTAGTACTCCATTGTATAAAAGTAGCACAATTTTTTTATCCATTCCTCAGTTGATGGGCACTTAGGTTGTTTCCAAGATCTGGCTATTACAAATTGTGCTGCTATAAACATGGGTGCACATATATCACTGTGGTAAGATGTTTTCAGCAGAGCTTTAGATTAAGTTAATAGGAAATTAAGGATGATTAACATACTATATCCTGCTGTTTTCAGGATAACTGTCTATGCCCTTCAATCTAGTACAAGTAGACAAACTAGAACAGAATATAATCCATCAAAGCAGAGTGGTGTGAGTAATGTGGTTTTTAAATCCTGGTACACTATTAAAAATATCCTCAGACTTCTTTTTTTTTTTTTTTAGGCTATTCCTCCCCTTTCACTCCCACAGGGTGCTGTGCATTTTGGGTCCCACCAACTCCTTCAGTTTTTAGATTGGGGGGGGTAACCTACTTTTTACCTAAGTGGTTCTGAACCTTCTCACTCCTGAACTTGACCTCAAGTTGTATTCCTTTACCTACAAAAGCCTCTAGGTTTTCCTTTGTTATAGCTGAGTAGTTCTCTACTGCACATAAGTATCCTGTCTTTCCAACCTATCTGCAGGTGGTGGTCGAGTTGCTCCTGTTTCTCTCTGGCTCCCTGTCACATAGAGCATTATTTTCTCATATTTAATTTTCAGTCCATAAACCCTCTCTCAGATTGATTAAAGTTCCTATACAGAGCATCTCAATGGACCCTACCTCCTTATCTACCTCTGCCTGTCTTTTTTTTTTTTTGTTAGTGTATCAAGGCCATCTATGTTAGAGATTATAGCCAACTTTCTCTGCCTCATTTCTGCTATTCTATTTTTCTGCCTTTGTTTGTCTAGTTTTCTCCTTCATTCTCCTGCCTGCCCCATTCATTGAGGCCTTTCTGCCACTGTTTCTAAAATCCTGGTATTTTTTTCTCTCTCTCTAGAATGTCCTTCAGTATTCTCTGTAGGGTTGGATTGGTGATCACAAATTCCCCCAGTTCCCTTTGTCATGAAGCATCTTGTTTCTCCATTAATTTCTAGAGACAGCTTTGCAGGGTACATCAACCTGGGATGGAGGTTATTTTCTTTCAGGGCTTGGAATACTTCACTCCAAGCTCTTCTTGATCTGATGGCCTGTGTTGAGAAGTCAGCCATGATTCTGATGGGCTTACCTTTATAGGTAATCTGTTTCTTTTTTCTGATGGGTTTTAATATTCTGTTTTTATATGGAATTTCTGGTATCTTGATTATTATATGTCTGGATGTAGCTCTGTTTTGGTTGCAGGTGGCTTGAGTTCTATATGCCTTACATAACAGAATATCATTTTTTCCCTGTGTTTGAGAAGTATTCCTTAATTATTTCCAGGAATGGCCTTTGTAATTTGCCTGTTTTTATTCCTGCTTCTTTGTTCATGTTTCTTATCCTTATAGATTCTCTTGTCATCTTCTAGCCTTTGTATTGCTACTGCCTGTTTCCTTGTTATTTTTAAGAGATCTTTCCTTTCATGATCACACATTGCAAACTTGTCTTCAAGTTTTGATAGTATATCCTTAGTTTCTTTTAAGCAGTTTTTCCAGCTTTCAATGGAGTTTTTGATTTCCTGGGAATCTCTTTGAATCTGTTTCATGTATTCTAGATTTGCTTTATATTCTTTATTGAATGTTCCTCTCCTTTTTTGTGTTCCTCCCTTCTTTCATCATTGTCTTCTTGAGAGGTGCTTAATATTTCTTTTATTAATCTATTTATATCTTGCTTTACTTGATTTAATATTTCAGTTTTGAGCTCATCTATAAGGTCCTGAAGATATCTGTTAATGTCCATTGAAGCCATGTCTGATGTTGCATGTTTGCTGCCCTTAGTCTCTTGATTTTCCTTCTCCTGGATCAATGTTCTCAGGGTTTTGGGCTGGGGACTTCTTGTTTATCTCTCTTGTCATGGTTTTGGTTTCTTCCATACACGTGTATAGTGGAGGTCTCAGCCCCTTTTCTTGGTTATGGTTCTTCTGAAGCATGCTGGCAAGGGATTTCTGCCCTCTCCTGTTTGCTCTTGTTCCTGAGGTCTAAGCAGGGGCTATGTATGCTGACCCCTCCCCACCAGGCCAGTCAAACTTCAGGGGCCTTCAACAGGTTAGTGTGTGCTAGGCATAGGGAATTGGTTTGGGACGGCTTATTGGGTCCTGGCCAGGGGTGTGACCCAGGCCAAGCAAATCCCATGAATCTGCTCTAGGGAGGGAGCAGCCAACTGAAGTCACTGTTGTTCCTAGTTCAGGCTCCTCCTGCTCAATTCCAACATGTTGTCCATTTGGTCACGCCCTTCCCATGGTTGGGTCTTATTCCCAGCACTGATCGTGGATTAATGAAGGTCCCTTCGCTGGCTCTGTTTTCCATTGGGCTCACCAACCCCTGACTTCAGCATGGCTGTGGCTTCTGTGAGTCATGGCGGGAGCTAGTCCAGGAGGCTCTGCGGGTTGTGGCAGGTCACAGCCGGCGTGAGTTCAGGCTGCTCTGCAGGTTGCAGCAAAAGCGCTGTGTCCGCTAATTTTAGCTGTACCAATTGTGTCCCTGAGACTGTGCTTGATGAGCTTTTTTTCATTTTAGTTTCTTTCTTTGTCAAGAGGACCCATCTCCCTCTGCCTGGATCTCTCCAGGATGTTTTATTCTGGCATATGAGTTGTTTCTCCTGGCAGGCTCTGTATTTTGTTGCTCACTGATCAGCCATCTTTAGCTCCTCTCCAGAACTGGCTTTTATAAGAGACTCAGTTGGGTTTGGGTGAGGCATACTCTTATATTGCAGATATATGGGAAGACTCTTCTACTTCTGATGTGGTAGTGGACCTAGAGGCCACAAGACTTACAGTATCAGTCAGAAAGTAAGGCAGAAGGACTGTGAGTTCAGGGCTAACCTGGGAAATTTAGCAAGATCTTGTCTCAAAATAAAAAATTCTGAGGAATGTAGTTCAGGGGAAGAAGTTTTGCCTAACATACATGAGGGCCTAGGCTCAACCACCAGTATTAGGGGAGACCTATTGACCTTTTAATGGATTAATCCCTCCATTAAAGCTTTGCCAAATTGCTTTGTAAGGTCTTGCCTAGCCTTACTGCTTAGTTTCTTACAAAAAGGATTATATTTCAACATGAATTTGGGTGAAGACATTCAAATTCAACCTGTATTATTTGTAACTTAATGATTATTGTGCTCTTGCCCTTTAATTCTATCCTAAGGATTGAACTCAGTGCCTTGCAAAGGATTGAACTCAGTGCCTAGGCAAAGGCACTATCATTGAGCTATACTACACTTCCTACTGCTATGGGCTTTTGGGTCCTGAAGAGATTTTTGTTGGGAGAGTTCTTGGTATCTTGAACAAAGAATTGAACAAAATACATGGAAAAGTTACCAAGGACTTACATTTATTGAAGGTGGAAAGTAATACACTCTACCGAGCGGAGCAGACTGGTGAACAGACTCACAGTGGTCACTAGGATAGTGACAGAGCTCTTTTGTCTCTCCAATTCTTGAATTGCTTCTCACTCATGCAAATAAATCAGATGTAAGCTTTCCTATAAAAGGCTGACATGATTTTGAGCCAGAGGTAATTATGAAGTTGAGAAAGGCCCTTTTCTGAATGGCCCCACTTTCAGGAAGCAGTCATCTTGGGTGCTGTGCTCTGCATCTTTCCTGGTTCTCCTTGACTGATAGACTTTTCATAGTCATTTAACTGGTTTGCTCCAGCCTTAATATACTACCTCATTTCCCTCTGGAGACATAATCCCCAAAACTTTTTATGGGATTCTGAGGGAACAGAAGTCTCTATCTTCATAGATCTGCTTCCTGCTGAAAGGGGCTGTAGGCCTTATCTGTTGGGGATTATGTGCTCTCTGACTACCCTAGGATGTTGGGGTCTTCTGCCTGAGCTGAAAAGAACTTGCAAGATCGAAGTGAGAAAAGTGTGGCTATGTCAAGAATTGTTGAGCGGTGGGAGAAAAGTCAGTGAGCTTGTCAGGAGAGTCATGGGCTGAAGTCTGGATCATCATCTAAAGTCTTAAACAGATTATAATTTGCTGTTAAAAGGGGCAGGTCAGGTGTTTCCTTATCCATCTTTAAATGAGTCTCTAATGCTTAGAGACTTGACTTGGGAGAAGTTTCCATGCTATTATTTTGGAGAAGTTTTCTAAGGAGCTTCATTTGCATATTTCCTATGGAGTGGAAAGCATGGCAAAGAGGGATATAAGATACACTACCAAGAACCTGATAACCGTAGCCCTAACATGATTATTCACATTATGGATCCCGTTCAAAGCAGGAGTTTCAAAATAGGCACGTACCTAAGCAGTGGTCGATCAGGAGCCATTAGTGACTCTACTTATGTGTATCTGGAGTAATACTGGGATCTTGCTTTTTGAAGAGGAGCCTCAGATCTTCCAGAGATTTTCATTTTCTTCTTTTGGGTGGACTTTTCCTCAGACAATTCAGGCGAGGTCGGCTTTCTCCTAGAAGAGTGAATCTATCCTGTTCCTGATACTTTTAGTGCAGTGAGTGTGGTAAGGATCATGAAAAGGGACCTTTCTCCTTTGGTTTTAACTGTTTTGCAGGAGTCCCTTTTTTCTACGTTTTAATGAACACCTGGTCTCCATGGTGGGACACTAGAGCAAGGAACTGGCAGTGGTGACAGTCAATCCTGCAGGACTATGAGGCAGGCACATCTGCCAACTGACACACAGAGCAGGGTCAGAGCAGTGGACTGGCATGGCCATGTGTCCACTGTCCAGATTTCCCACATTTAGAGCTGGAATTCTTCCCTTGATTAGTTCTGGGTTTCCCCTTGGGTAACTTACGTATGCTTAAGGATTGCTAGTTATGACAGCTATGACTTCGGCCTGCCTCTTTCTCAGTTCCTCTCCTTTTCACTCTCCTTCAGATAAGGAGTATTGAGCACAGAAAAGGCTGTGTCCTATGACTGGGTCCCAGGAATCTGAGAGCCCATCGAATGTTTTTGTAATTTGTGCTGAATCTCTGGGGATGACTGACTAATGAAATTCTGTTCCTTTAGTAGTGGTCTCTCTTTAGAAGATGAATCTATATTTGTGTATTTATGGAAAGCTTCTACTAACTGACTATGAAAGACAGCTGGATTTTACTCTATGCCATGTGTACTGTATCTCACCCTTTTGTAAGCAACAGGCTTTATTCCACAATAAGAGCAGTGGTCATTTTAGATGTCAGGTTTAGTCCATCTCTAGTATCACTGTTGCAGTTTAGTTCTGTTGGAGAGACAGTAATTTCTCTTGGGTGACTCTCTTCTCTTTCAGTAGCACACTGTAATCTGCGTATCTCCTAGCCTTGTCTCACCTTCTTTGTTTTTATCTGTGGTATAGCAAGTGGCTAAAGGAAATTTGACATCTCACCATAAGAGATCAAAAGCAGGGGTTAAAGTTTGAAACCATCTGCAAACCTACTGGGATCTTCTGAAACTTGGCCTAAATTTTCTTTGCAGCGTTGGGTATCTACCACTGAAAGTGGAAACTGGACTTGAGTAGTCCCCTATGTCCCTGGGGCCTCTCCTAGGGAGAGGATGTGTTGTGAATTGGAAAAGTTAAGAACTTCATCCTGAGTATATCCTTTGGGGCTTACAGCCATCTGAGGAGCCTGAGAAGGAGACTGGGGAATCTTGGCTCTCTTTAGGGAGACTGGGTCTCTATTGGTCTCCTCTGGTGGAGTTTCTGAGTCACTTGAAGAGGGTGGGACTCATATACTGGCTTGAGAATAATGAGAACAGATTTAGGAGAACCTCAATGTTGATGCTTTCATTAAACAGGAGCGACTCATATGTTCCTGAGAGACAGGTAAAGGTGTGAGGATATCATCAGTGATATCAATCTTCTCTCCAGGGGCTTCTTTAAATATCCTATCTCTTGAGCTTTTGCAGAGGGATGGTTTCTGGTAAAGAACTATAAAAACCTGAACCACTTTCTTTGCCTTTTGCAGAACATATCTGACTGGAGAATAGCATTGCAATTTGGACAGACACTTTATACCTGTTTCTTGTTCACAGTGCACCCTAATGGTGAGGTCAGTGGGATGGGAAGAACATTTCTCATGGTATTTCACAGAGCCTATGGAGAAAGAGGGCTGAGTCTGAGGTCCTTCTGAGAGCATGTCCTAGAAGGACAGAGAGTCATTGAACCCTGGGTCATCCCCCATGAAACTAAAATTACACTAGCAGATAATTGTTGGTGAAGTGGCTGGCACCTGTGTCTTTTTTCTTAGACCTCTCCACAGCCTATGGCCCATTGTAACTCCTTATGTGAACTCTGAATAAAGTATGGGGAAGAAGAAAAATGTGGGAGCAAAAGAGGCGTAACTGATCTTTACGTTGTACACACACAGAACATACATAATCGGTAAAGTTTTCTTGCCCTGAACAGAGCCTAGAAGGGTAGATTCAGGGACTGGGGAGTGGAAGATGTCCTGCAGGGCTTCATTCTATGGCTTGTAAAACAGAGAGGGGAAAAGATAACAAGCAAACAATGAACAAATACTCACTCACTTGGTTTCATGCCAGATGTAAAGGAAGAGTCAAGAAAGGCACTTTTCCGATGGGTCTCACACACAGAGTGCAGGAACTAGAGTGACCCTGGGCTCTGTGTCTGCACATGTGCCCTGAGTCTCCATGGCTGATAGATTTGCATAGTCATTTAACCGGTTTCTTCAGCCTGAATCAACTACCTCACTGTTATTTACCATGCTTTGTGATAGAGGTTAAGGATAAAACAACGAACTGGATAAATACACTCCCACTTTTGTGTACCTTCTAGTTTGCTGGAAGAGATAAAGGAAAATAAAACAAAGACACATGAAAATGACAAATAATGGATACGCCTGTAATGAAGGGGGAATCCAGGGTATCAAGAAGAGAAGAATGGGACATTTGCAGTGGAAGATGATCAGCAAAGCGCTCTCTGAGGACATACTGTGCAGACCCAGCACTGCAAGATGGGAAGGGGCTGACTGTATGTAGGTGACGGAGACACAGAATGTGTCCAGGCCCCAAGACGGCCACAGAATCAAACAGATTATCCTTGTGCATAATCAAACAGCGGTTATGCACAAGGACACGAGCTGGCATTTTAATGTATGGGCCATGAGAAGCTATGTGAATATATCATTTTATTTTATTTTTGGTGGCAATGGGAAAGGTTGGGGAAGAAATGGTATGTGTAGAGAAAAAAATCAGTTGTTCTGTTTTGGATGTTTATAGGGATATTTGAAGAGAAAAGTCCAGCAACCAGTTGAATGTATGAGTCTGAACTTCAGAGGAATGCTGCGGACTACAATAAAACATTTAGAGGCATTTGATATAGCTGATATTGAGACATAAGATGATATGAAAGTATAGGGATGAAGGAAAATTCCCACTCCATCTTCTCAAAATTTACTGGAATAAAATGGCTAAAATTATGAAGTAGAAAAGACACACAAATGTATTAATGTGCAAAAATGTAAAACCATAGCACAGGGGAAGACCACTTAACATTATTCATAGCACCCCTGCCCCCCTGTCTTCATCCTGTGGGAAACCCTCCCTCACCTCCCTCCCTGACCCCCTGGCAGCAAGAGGACAGAACGGCACATAGGAATGGTTCAACTTGCATTTACTCTTTACTTACTAATATATATGTATTAATACTTACTGATGTATTTACTTACTAATATATATGTGTGTGTGTGTGTGCGTGTGTGTATATATATATAATTTTTTTTTTTGCAAAAGGAAAGATTTTCAAAGCCATTTGCATGATAAAAGAGCCTGCAGCTCCTCTGAATAACCAACTTGAAATACTCAAAAGGAGAAGAACATGGTGGCATACACCTATAATCCCAGTGCTTCGGAGGTTGAGGTAGGAGAATCGTCACAAGTTCAGACCAACCTGGACTACCTAGTGAGTATAAGGCCAGCCTAAACTATATAGTGAGACGCTGGAAAGAGAGAGAGAGAGAGAGAGAGAGAATATTCAAAAGACATATTTGGTGTGAATAGGATATTGTATTGTGCCATGTATAAAAAATGTGGAGAGAGAAAAAAACACCACAGGAGCTAATTAAAGAGAATTCAACCTGGTAGGAGAAAAAAAAAAAAGAACAGCAGAGATT
Organism: Hydrochoerus hydrochaeris; assembly: GCA_004027455.1. Lineage (NCBI taxonomy): Eukaryota > Metazoa > Chordata > Mammalia > Rodentia > Hydrochaeridae > Hydrochoerus > Hydrochoerus hydrochaeris. The sequence continues at coordinate 92,196 of PVLA01005745.1, read as the reverse complement.
GGAGTTTTCAGAGCTGAGGGTAGAGTATGGCTAGAAGGGGAGCTGCTGTCTTTCTGAGGGGTGTGGTAGTGGTACTGGTAACTGAACCCAGGGTTGGAGTGCACTAAGCAAATGCCCCACCAGTGACACGGACCCTGGACCCCACAAAGCTGTACTGGATGATCTAGAACGTTACCTAAGGTGAGGACAGAGACATTTCCACGGCAAACAGTGCCAGTGAAGCTGTGGAACTGGACAAGGCTTAGGGTGCTGAAGGCCAGAGCAAGCCTCGAATTTCCCAGGGCAAAGGAGAATCCAGGAGGCCAAGGCAGTGTGTTACGTGCAGAGGGAAGGTGTTTGAGAGGTGGCTGGACAACAGGTCAAGGGATCGTTTCCACACTAGTAAGGAAAAACCGAGAAGACAGGAGGGGATTCAAGAAGCAGAGAGATTAGAAAAGACAATGTCTAGAGAAGACAGCTAGGGATGGGTGACCACCAGTGACCAGATAGTCCTTAGTACGAATATATCATCCTCCTATGCGCCATCTGACCAGACCAGTTGCACACAGGCCAGGTCAATTAGGCTGCAAAGGAAGCACACTTTTTCACAAGAGCCTGTTCAGCAAGAAGAAAGGAGACCCCTTCCCCAAAATCCTTCTCAGAAGGTGTGGGAGGAAGACCATGTGCAGAGTTGAGTCTTTGTCATCCAAAGCCCCTGATTTCTTTTCTCTTTTTCTTCTCACCAGCATAACTAAAAAGCTAAGGAAGCACATTTCCAAGGCCATCATAGATTCTGTGTTCTGTGACTCTAAAGAAAGATCGAGTTCACATTTGAATGTTTACTTGGGGCCTCTAGAATTTAGAATGCCCAGCAAAATGGAGGGGAAGTTCAAACACTAGGGAGGGTGAAACCCTGCTAACAGTGATTCCTAAAGTGCTGCCCTCTTACACTAGGGTTAGCAAGGTAAGGTGCTATTGTCTCACAGTTCTGGAGGCCACAAGCCAAGACCTGGCTGGCATTGTGGTTGGCTGCTTCTCAGAGCTGGGAGGGATGAATCTGTGCCAGGCCTCATGCTCAGTCTGTAGACAGCCGTCTCCACCCTCTGTCTCCACACTGTGTTCCTTCTACGTGTCTCTGTCCAAGATTTGCTTAGTCTATTTTGATGGCTTTGTTGATTTAGTGCTGAGCATCAAGCTCAAGGCCTCAGCCCTTAAATTTCTTCTTGTTATACTAGTCATAGGATGAGGGCCCACTGTGATGATCTCATTGTAATTTTCTCTCTTGGAAGACCCCATCTCCAAGTAAGTCAGCTACTGAAGATTTGCTGGGACTTCAACATATGAAATTGCAGAGGACACAATGCAGCCCATTCCAAGGAAAAATACTTCTGGTCTTGTAACTGAAATGGGAAAAATGATGAAGTAGATACCAGGCACAGGCAGGCGTATAGATTGGTGACCAAATAGGCGAAAGGTGCACAACTGCATGGCTTCTAGGGGTGTCAGTCAAACAATCATAGGTGGGGGACTTAAAAAGACAAAAAAGTTTGAAACAATGGCCCAGGTAAATGGGCCATTAAAGAAACAGAGTAGGATTCCTGGGCAGCAAAAGTGTCCATTTCAGTGTCATGGATATGAATTGAAAGTGAACCGTTCGGCTTGGTTTGCAATTTCCTGTAGCAACACGCAGCTGCTCCAGAAGGCAGGAGGGAGCAGTCGTGATTGTACCAGCAAGTGTCACCAACCACTAGGAGAGAAAATAGCATGCAATTTTGAGAGAGGTTTAAAATAACACAAACATTTAAATCGACTCTATCATTCTTCACCAATGGTAGCTAACTCCTGCCAGTTACACCTTTTTTTCTGTTTCTCTCTGAGCTTGAACAAATAAACTTGTATTAAGTCTTTTCTTAGAATGTGAAAGCATCTGCAAGCCATGCACCTCTCAGGGGTTCAGCAAGACCGAGCCTGCCAAGCAGAACACTTTAGATTTGAATCAGGGGTTTTCAGAAACCAGTTCTCAGTGAGGACAACGGTTTGGCTGAGGTCGGAAGATGAGGTCAAATTTTCACCTGGTGAAGAGCTTGTGATCCATTTATTTTCACATTGTCTAATAACTTGGAAACTGAGACACATTACAATTTTTTGTGTTCTTAGCTTAAACCTTTTATTTATTCACTGAGAAAAACGGTGCTGAGGTTCACTGTGCCATTCTCAGCATAGAGCCCAGGAAAGTCCCCACATAAGTATTTTAATAGAGGAGATGGAAAAGAGTCTCAGAGATAAGCAAATTTTAACATTTTATTTCTTTATTTGGTGCTGGAAATTGAACCCAGGGCCTTATGCATGCTGGGCAAGTGCTCCCCCACTGACCTCCCCACCCCACCTTTTGAGACAGGATCTTGCTGTGTAGCCGCAGCTGCCCTTGAACTCATGACCCTCCTGCCTCAGTCTCCCTAGTGCTACAATTAGACATATCCACAAACTTTAATATTTTAGATACAGATAACCTCATGAAGAAAAGTAAGGCATTGTAAAGAGAGAGGAGAGAGGGTTTAGGTGGGGTGATTATATATATTCACTCTAGGTTACGTCTGGGTACGCCCCACAGTTTCAGAGTGTTTTTGAAACTGACTGAATGCTAATAAGTCTGCCTCATGGGGATTCTACTTCCTAAAACACTCAATACCCAGAATTTAGTTAACCATTGACTTGATTGTAAAGATTGTAATAAGGTGAAAACATCCTATTATGAAATCATTAGTGAATATATAATTATTGTTATCACTCCACCTGAAAGGTTTCTTTATAATTTGAAATCTTAGTAGCTGATTAATGCTCATAAAAACTTAATAGAAATCTTGAAGACACTTGGGTTCTCAGTTTTGATGAATGGTGTTGCTCCCTATATCATTACAACTGCAAAACAGGGTTTTATGTGCAGTAGACACTTTCTATGACATAGAAGGAATTTCCATATCATGATATTATCACACCATCTTCTTCCACATATAAATTCACCTGTCTGTCAAGGTTCTACAGCATGACAGCTAAACAACTTTGGTACTGAGGGAGAGAAATCAGATCGAATTGTAGATAAAATCATCCCACATGGCATATGTGTGGATGCATGTATTTATGTCCAGGAGAACTATACTTTGACCGATTCAGAAACTCTAGAAATATGTAAGAGTGTGAATTTTCATTAAAATATGTAAATTTCAAGTGTGCTACTTCATTTAGGTGACAATCTTGATAGGGCAACTAGGTTATTTATCACATGGTTGCTCCCCATTCTTCAACTTCCCACCAGGATCAGTGAGTTCATCTCAGAACTGTGTTGACCCTCAGGCTCCTTTCTCCCCAGTATGCTGGGAAGGAGACCAACTGCTCAGAGGTGACTTAGAGAGACTGGAAGGTGACCCATGCAAGCAGTTGGTCTTTCAGGAACTGGTTGAGTATGTTTCCTCTACAGAAGGTATAAGAATTTCATGTCTTACAAGTGAGGATACAACTTCAGTAATAGAGCCCTGCTCACGTGCGTGAGGACGAGTTTGCTCCCCAGGACTACCAGAGTGAGGCTGGGGTTCCCTGTCTTGCTCTCTGCTCCTGGTCAACAGTGAAACTTGTGGCAACCATTTAGGCCAGTAGCTATTATTTAGCAAAATGCACAGTTTCAGTTTTACTTACAAGTACGTTTAAGGACAGAATAATTTGGGACATGAAGGTGGCCTTGTTCCTAGGTCAGGCTTCCTTATTCATCTGAAAAGTGGTAATAGCCAGTAGGACTCTACTACTTATCCAGGAAGGACACTGAAACAAACTATCCCAGCCCGTAGGGTGCACCAGGGAGCAAAGGGAAGTGGGGGAGGGGCAGGCTGCTGCTGGCCGAGGAACAAGCCACCTCGAGTTGACACAGAAGAAACGAGAGTCTGTCTTGTTCTGTGGGTCTCACTTCCCTCTGAGAGATTTCATCTTCCTTAACCTTAAGGGGCAGTGAAGGGTGAAGGTCCGTCTTCTGTAACTGCTTTGTAACTGATTTGGGGCAGTTGATCCTGCCTAGCAGAGAGAGAGATACAAGCCACCATTGTCCACTCCGTATGAGTGCGGCCAGGCAGGCAGTGAGGCGCCCCTGCCTTACCCCACCACTCCAGACTGTAGTGCGTCATTTTTGAAAAAGGAGAGGGCACCCTGGATTGGCTAAGGTCAAGAAGGAAGGGATCGGGGCCCCTTGTTTGTGTGTATCCAACTTTCGCAGCAAGCCTTCCAGAAGATTCTCTGGTCTCAGCCCTCTCTCTCATTGAACCCCACCTGCAAGCTGCTATGGAGATGGCACTTCTGGGTGGTAATCTGGGAGGGCCCCCCCGCCCCACTGTACCCCAGCCCTGCTTTGCTGGAGCACAAACTCTCTCACAGTAAAAACTTACTTTGATTTTCCTGTAAAAAAAAAAAAAAAAAAAAAACCAGTAACAATAGTAATCACAGTGCCCCACCAACAGCTTAGGAGCCTTTGTTTTGTTTTTATAACAACTTTATTGTGATACAATCCATATCCATAGACTACAAAATTTACTCTCTGAAATTATGTCAGTAGATTTTAATATATGCATAGATATAGGATATTTACAGTGTAGTCATATATATTCTAATTTTAAATGTTTTAAACCCCCCATAACAATTCCTTATGACCTGGTATTCCTTCTGGCCCCCAGCAAACTTTCTGTCTACATGGGTTTACTTACTCATTTTTGTATTATTATCTATAATTATGTCTTTCAGACTTTTTTTTAAGTACTAGAGTGGAAGCCAGGGCCTCGTGAATGCTAGCCAAATGCACTACGGCAGTGCCACATTCCCAGATAGATTCTTTTATTATTATAAAATATTTGTATAGAAAAAATTTATCCATAATAACCACTTTTGTCTAAAGCTATTTTGCCTTACATTTATATGGCCACACCATCTTTGTTTAGCTTTCTGGTCTCATTATCTTTTGTCAAACATTTACTTCCACCAAGGTGTCTTTCAGCCTCAGTGTGCCTCTTGGGAAGGCAAGTGACTGGAGATTTTTTTTTTTTTTTGCTCTGTTTTTCCTGTTTGTTTCTCTGTAATACTGAAGATTGAATCTAGTGCCTTGTACATGCTGGGCAATTGCGCTGTCACTAAGATAAGATGATAACCGTTGCAGCTTTAAAAAAGAAATTCTTTCTCAGTACTGAGAACTAAAATCAGGGAGCACTGAGATACAGTCTCAGTGCTTTTTATTTATTTATTCGATTTTGAGACAAGGTCTTGCTAAGTGCTCAGGCTGGCCTCGAATTTACCATTCTCCTGCCTGACCCTCCTCATTAATTGGGATGATGGATATACACAAATGGAAGCTCTCTTGCTTTTGTTTTGTTTTTTATTACATTTTATGGAATTATTTCCCCAGTTGTTACCCTAGAGATTACAGCTAACTTTCTAACCTTAAGAATTTTAATTTCAGCCTGGACACTGTAGTACAGAGCTCTAATCCCAGCACTCTGGGAGCGTGAGTCAGGAAGACTGCAAACTCCAGTTGAGCCCCGGCAAAATGAAAAAATGAAAGGTCTAGGGATGCAGTTTAGTGTGAAAGCCCAGGGTTCAATTCACAGTAGCACACACATACAGACACACCCACACACACATGCTTGTGCACACACACAATCTTAACTCAGTAGTACTTAAAAACTGCTCAGAAATAACACCCTTTTCTCTTCTTTATGGTTTACTGTCATTATAAACCCATTAATACACTTAAAAATTATGGCCTTATATAATTGTCTTTCAAATAAGAAACAAAAAGGAAAGAATTACTCTTAAGAAACACATTCATATTGTTTTCTATGTTTATCTATGTTGTTACTGGATGAAACGGAGCAATTTTTTGCAAGACACTAACAAAATTCTCACAGGGAAAAATAACGTGAATACTTCTTAGTGAAGACAGTGAATTAATAACTAATAAGTTTCCACAAATGACAGCACTGGGCTCAGATGGCTTCATTGATAAATTCTACCAAGCTGTTAAGTGGGAAATAGCAGTTCTCTACATTGGTTTCCAGAAAATAGAAGCAGAGGAAATACTGTGAACTCCTTCTTGAAGCCATCAATTCCTGAATACCAGTCTAAACAAAGAACTGGAACAATGACATGCCTCCCTCCAAATAAATAGCGAAGTGTACAAGCCTTAGATCTGTTAGAGAAACTAACTCAGAAATAGATAACAGGCCTGAATGCAGACCACAGAACCAAACCCCGATTTGACTCATTCAGTTTCGTTGTTCACGGACTCCCCTGGGTAGAGAGCTAATGCTTGTGTCACAGCGCCTAGGACCCCTGGATTCTTTTCTCGAAACCATTTCTGTGCATCTGAATGATGCATGGGAATTGGTTTTGATTTTTATAATGGCTGTCAGGAGAGAAATCATGTTTTATTTGGGGTCATTTTGCTTTAATATCTTAGTCTTCAGGTATGCGAATATAGATTGGTGTTGTGGAAGGTTTGTGCATCAGGGCATCCCATCAGCATAGTGGCCTGTGTGATGGGGGTGACTGTCATTATTTTTCAGAGCCTAACAAGAACTATGTTGATTGCATGATCTCTAAAGTCATTTCTAGAAGTAAAATTGCATGATTTTGTCACTGCTTTGTTTGTCTCTTCACCCATCTGTTCATTCATCTTAAATTTCACCATAGAAAACAATGACCAGCTAATACAATCAGATAAACCTCAAGAGTGTTTTAATTGATAAATAAAAGAGTGAATGTAGAAGTGTTTGGAAACCTGAAGGTTCACTACAAATGTATAATTTTACTGTATTTCCAAACTGTTCTAAGCATGATGTGTGTATGTATGCATGTCCATCTGATAGTTGGTTAATTATAATACTCAAGCATATATTAGATATTTCTAATATATTATCATTCTAGATTCCAAATGCAAAACATCCAGACCCCAGGTGACAGTGCTCAGAGTATTTGCCACGCCAGAAGCTTCCTGAGCTCCTGTGTTCACAATTTCTGAGGGTTTTGGTCTTAGTCACTCCTCTCAAGTATAGAACAAAATACCTGACACAGTTTAAGGGGGAAAGGTTTATTCTGGTTTATCATAGTTTCTGAAAGCAGGAACAGCATTAGAAGGGCGTGGGTAGAGGAACACTGCTCACACCACCGTCAGTAGGAAGCATAGTGAAAGCGAGGCAGGAGCTGGAAGGAGAGGCCCTCTTCCAGGCCACGCCCCCTGCGCCCCGCCTCCACCCAGGCCCCGCCTCCTAAGAACACATCCAACTGAACTCATCCAAGGGTTGATCCACAGGTGACCGAAGAGCCCCAGTGATCCGACTGCCTTTGAAAAGCCCACCACTGTGTATATAAGGCCTTCGGGGACATTATTGGATCTAAGCCATGTCAGTCCACTCCTCAGCCTGAAAACTTCTTGCATCTTTTTCAAAAGCCCCACTTGGACCACAATGTAGATCTAAACCATAACTGCTTTATTGCATAGTCATGACTGATTGATGAATAACCCACTGGTTGAGGTCAGCACCCATTCAGAGGTTGACTGATACCGTGTGGCCCAAAGGGCCTGGCATTAGTCAACCTGCTAGTGTAAACCATCAGGTGTGGTCTGAGACACCACTGTAAACAGTGAAGACACTCCTGTTGCTCTACAGACTTCAAGGTTTTAAAGAGTACACACTTACTCAGAGGTAGGGATAAATATCAGATGTCTCCTGAGGCAAATCAAGTTCTTTACTGCATAACCATTATAACTGAAATTTGAAATGTGTTAGGCAGGGGTTATTTAACCAACTCATAGTAATTAAAACTTGTACTTACTTGAATCATGCCAAGCGAAAACTCTACATGTACATGCAAATTATCTATACAAAATTAAAATGCTGGGTATGATGGCACACACCTGTAATCTCAGGGAAGCTGAAGCAAAAGGATTAGAAATTCAAGCCCAGCCTGGGCAGCTTAGTGAGATCCTGTATCAAAATAAAATTTTAAGAAAGGAATGGGGTTGTAGGTTAGTGGTAGAGTTTTGCTTTGCCTATGTCCATGTTCAATCCACAGCCACACACACACACACACACACACACACACTCACAAAGATGTTTTCTTCTATTTATTCTTAGTTTACTGCACAAATGTTTGTTGAACAGCTATTTAGTATTAGACCATGCTTAGGATCTGGGCACAGCACAAAACAGATACATACAAATCCACTTCTGGACACATGTGCATAAGAGTACCTGATGTCCTCTTGGTGTTTGTATGCTTAGCTGCTTTAATAAACCTATACAATGGATTGAAGTATTGAATTTCTGGAAAATTCCTGTTTAAAGATTTGGGCCCCAAAACACGATGGTATTAGCTTACCTGAAACAAGAGCCTTACTGCCACCTTGTGGCACAAACTGAAAATATTAGAGATAGTGCCCCCAAGAAATAAGGTCATTTGCCAGTTTTGTAAATCTAATAAGATTATAAATCATGGTCAATGTCATATTTCTAATCACATTCGAGTAAAAAAAATGTTCCTTTAGTGATGACTCACTTTAAAAACTCTGGGTGAAGAGGACCTCATAAACTCACCAGAACATTTTTGTAGTGGATTTTGATACACTATCTGAAGACGTCTTTAAAAAGGCATTTAAGATAGATGACCACATTACTGAACTTCTGTTGGAACACTGAACAGAAGGATTTGCGCTGTCAATGTTTGAGTGTCTAGCCACTATTTATGCTCTGATTTTGTAACTTTGGCAACCACTTTTTAGGACGACAATGAGTAATGTATCAATTGGCGACTCTATGATGATAATTGTGTTTTAATTTGGCATCGTTCTACTCTTCTTTTATGTTTTTCTATTTTGTTTAATTATCTTTTCTTTCTTTGAAAAAATAGAACAATATTCAATATAACAAATTGTTAAATTTATTTCATTCTGTTTTGAAAACATATTGTTATTGAGTTTGCCATTGTTGTTTATGCTTTTTGCTTTTAGTTCTTTTCTGACTTTCTGTTTTTTAAATAAATTTATTTTAAAAAGGAGTAACATACTTAATTCTAACAGTGGAAATGTTTATGCTGTGATACTTCTGGAAAGTTTCTGGCCTAAGTTGTTAATTAGTTTATTGCAAAGTTGACGTCACTTGGTCCCATGTACTCTGTTCATTCTTTTCTCTTCATGGTGGTGATTAGGAGCAGTGGCCTCCCTGTCACTGGGGTGCGTTCCTATAATGCCACCACTCAGGAACCCTAAGGCAGGAGGGTCACAAGGTTAAGATCAACCATGGCAATTTATCAACTTAATAAGACCCTACCTCAACGTAAAAAATCAAAAAGGATGAGATTGGAGATTGTGGTTCGGTGTGAAAACCCTGAGCTCAATCTCCTGTGCCACAAAAAACAAAAAACAAAAAACAGTGGGAAAATGTATTACCTGGAGTACCTAATCTACTGAAGTTTGTAACGTGATTTTTTTAAAACCTAGATTCATGTGCTTTGTTAACAGATTAAATGTAGCCAATGCCAATATGTGGAACTCTATAGGCTTTTATATAGGTCACTTAGCTTTGCATTGTCTTCTGATCACAGTGTGTGACTTCAATCAGCTTCAATCAGCCACTACGAAAATATGCAGCAAAGGGAAGAGGTGAGAGAGGAGATAATTCAGTGGAAAGCTACCAATACCGCAGGAAAGCAACTTTGGCAACCATTGTCATCCAAGGTAACAAATATTATGGAACAACATGTTATTTTTAACCGTGACAGTATAATTGCTCTGATGCTTTTGTGTTTGAATTACTAATGACCCCATAAGTGACAGGTGCACTGTCATTGATAGAAACTTGCAGGAGAAAATCTAATTTATTTGCACTTGCCATGATCCAAGGACTTCAGAGCATCTGTGGAAAGACTGAGGCGTGTGCACGCTTGCACACACGAGGATACAGATGCACGAGTACTTTAAGCTCATCCTGTCTTCCTGTTAAGCTGCTGTGACTTGTAGATAGTCACTTGGTAGTCAAAATTCCTGTTGATGAGGGAACTGTGGTATAGTGTTAATAACCTTGACCTCTGGGCAATGAAAATTGAAAATTAATTCTACAAAGTAGTTGTTGGGTAATAATTCTTTGGTTCTTTTATCCAGGGTGGGGGACAGACTCTTATTATGTAGTTTAGGCTGCCCTTGAACTCACTGTGATCCTCCTGCCTCAGCTTTGTGAGTGCTGCAATTGTAGGCGTGGGCCACCACACCTGGCTAATACTTTTCTTTTACACAGAAAACAGCTTATTGCTTTGTCCTTTTCAGAAAGATTGCTGTGATATAGAGAGTGATTATTGTGCTGTGAGTTTTGTTCTTCTAATGCAGGCTTTAAGGTCTTCAAAGTGACTGTATTTGCCGGATGTGGTGGTTCCCACCTGCCATCCTGGCACTGGGGGAGGCCGAGGTAAAATGATCTGAAGTTTAAATCCAATCATCCTGGGAAACTTTGCAAATTAGTGCCAAAAAATAAACAAAGAAAAATTTCAGATTTTCCCTGATCTATTTCTTGCCTTCACCTCCTTACCCTCAATCTCTCTTCTGGATATAAACATTTTTGGCTTATTTAATACTTCAGAAGGAACTTTAAAAATATACACCTTTGTTACTCATTATTTGTTCATTTTCAATTACAAATATGAAGATTTATTTGTTTTCCACCCACAATTTTCCCTTCTCTCCATCTTCCCATTTATACAACTTTACATGACTTCCGATTCAGCGCTGTTAGCAAGTTTGGATCGAGGGCTACTTTCAGCTGTCTGTCCGTCCTAACCCTCCAGCAGGTAACCTGACCCTTTCCGAGTCACAGTATCTTTTCTTGCATCCATGGCACCTGTGCTCCGCACACGGCCCACATGTCTTGTCCTTCCCAAGGGCATCCTCACTCCCTTTTACCCACAGGATTCTTGCCTCTGGGTCTCACCTCCTCAGAAGCCTTTCCCTCCGTCCAGAGAGGCCGCCCCTCCCCACCGTGTTCCAGTGACACATTCCAGCAGATAAGAGGTTACATCAAATTAGAGGCAGAAAAGATTCTCTAAGATCATTTGCATCTTCTCATCTTCCAGACCAGAGAGGAGAGCAATGGCAACAAAAGCTTCCGGCAGAGAAAGATTTCTGGAGAAACAGAGCTAAACCTAAACAGCATCTCCGAGGTCCATGTGTCTCCGTGGAGAGCTTGAGAGAGCCACCTGAGGAACGTGTAGCACAATACTGGTGCCTGTCCCCAACAGTGTCCCCAACAGTCACCATGAGACTATCCTTCAGGAGCCCTGGGGAGGTCCACTTGGCAACATGGCCAGTTTTAGTTTCTCTCTCTCCTGTCTCACTCTCCTACTCCTCTGTGGTGCTGTTCCTGGAATCAGTCCTAAGTCATCCATACACATGCACCCCTCGTTCACCATTTGGCTCTAGCAGGATCTAAGGTGGCAATTGGATTGTTTTGAAATTACTTAGAATTGCATACAGGATGCTCTGATGGTTCTCATTCATGTCCGGACTGACCCATAGGTGTGGATTTTAATATACCCGCCTTTCCCACCAGACTGGTGAGTAGAGCCTTGTCTGATTGACCTAACTCTTTTCAGATTCTTTGTGAAGTGAAGAAACATACGGATAAACAGAAGATACTCCATAGGTCCGGATGCTAAAGTAGTGCTGAGAATTTCTCAGATGCGACAAATTGATTCTCCACTGACATTTAGTTTCTCAAACACGTTTGTTTATCACAAGCTGGTCCACAGTAGGTAGTGAATCAGGCACACTACATATTCTAGACACAGTTCCCCTCCCCCAGGGAGTTGATTAACTCCAGATCTACACCGATGTTATTGGCTTTAAAATTTTCTTTTTACCATTTATAATAATATGTTTCTACAGAAGAACTTTTAATTTAGAGCTTAATGATCCTACACACTCAATACTTTTCTTTGTTGAAATATGGAGCCAAGACATTTCCATCTCACCCTAAATAATTATATGAAACTAATTTTCTCCCCCACTGAACTTAGAGAAATATTACATAATCTGGAATCTACCATTACTTGAGACATGGTAAGTCTTAAATATATCAGCATTTAAAATATTGTATTTTCTGGGTTTAGAGAACACACAAGTTGATAGTTCAAAAAATAAAATATGGAATCTATTAAGTGGTAATTTTTTCTACACTGCTAGGAATCAGTCTTAAGATATTAAACGTCTCAGTGGAAGGGGGTCGACTATAGCATTTAAGCAAATCTGTTCTGTAGTCAAGTTCTGGGTCACAGAAAGGGTGGCCTCTCAGGGCTCTCAGTCTTAGATTAAGAATAAGGTCCTTGATTTGAATCCTTCCACGTTTCCACAGGTCTCGGGTCCACAGGAGCTGTGCTTTGAGGCATATTTCATGCCATATACAAAAAAGTGGCCAATCCTCTCCTACATCTACCTCATCACCCTATTGCACCAAACTTAAAAAGCATAAGTTCAATGATAACACTACCACGAATTTCAAATCCACAGAGCAGAAAATTAAAAGAAGCAGAACCCTCCCCTTTGAGGGACAGACTATATACTAAAGCAACGCTCATTCACCCAGGAAGCTGGTTACGGCTTCCATGATACCCGTCACCCACCGCCTCAAGCCCGTGCTTTCTTATGACTGCTCGCTGCCTCCCTCTCGCATCCAGAACACCTGCTGCCGTTTTCTCTAAGGGATTATTTCAGTTTTAAAGACCAGACTAAAATAGTGATCGCTGCAGGGCTCATTGTGGAAATATACTAACTCCTCTTCCTCTCATCCCTTAGCTTTGGGATTTTGACCAAGGAGACCTTCAGCACTCATGACATTGTGTTACTGTAGGTTATGCTCAGGTTTCCCAGTGCTGGGATATAAGCCAGGGCCTCACTCATGCCAGGCAAGTGCCCTGCTGTAGAGTCACACCCTCAGCCCATGCATCATATCTTAGTCATCTTGATTTTTTTTCTTCCCTGTCATTGAAAATAACAGGTACTCAAACACTGGTGGAATAAGGGTTTGTCTTTTCCTTTTGGTGGTACTGGTGTTTGACGTCAGGGTCTTTACACTGAGCTACCTCCCCGCCCATCTTCTTCTTTTCCCTTTTTTCTTTCTCCTCTTCTCTTGTCTTCTCTTTCCTCTTTTCTTTTCTTAGAGATGACATTGCCAAATGGATAAATTGCCCAAGCTCAGCTCAGGTTTGTGATCTTCCTCCTTCAGTTTCCCAGAGTGCTTGGAAAATCTAAGGTTTCTGAATGATACGAAGCACTAGCTAACATGAAAATAAATAACCTCACATGTAATGCTGTGCTAAAATTTCACACTGCACCCCATAAATATGTACAATTATTGTGTGTTAATTAAAACTAAGAAAAAAAAAAGAGTATACCAGACAGCCTCCCATCCTGCAATTTTATTCCTTCTCTTCTTTTTTGTGGTACTGGAGATTGGACTAAGGTTTACCTGTGCTGGTAAAGACTCGACCATTGAGCTCCATCCCCTGGTCTTTTCATTCTTTATTCTGAGACAGCTGTTCTCGCACTTGTGACTCCTGCCTCAGCCTCCTGAGTAGGTGGAACCTGGCTGATCTTCATTTTAAAATTCAGTCAGCACTTAACCATCTCTGTTGCAGGCACTCTCTGTAACAGGAAGAGCATAGCAAAACTCCTGCCTCATGGAGCTCATATTCCACAGGTAGGCTGTCCAGGGCTAGGCTGAGGTGAATCACCAACAGTAAGCATTTTGTTCTAATTTTTAAAGAAAATTGTGCAATCATATTTAAAACTATTCTAAAATTCATGTTTTTTAAATATATACATGGAATAAAATTTGCCCTTTTAGTGTAGAGTTTATGGAAGCATACAGTAATATAATGTAAGGTCAATTAATGCTTCCAAAAAAACAAAAAACAAAGGAGAATTGGGGGTGGCGTGCTCCATTTAGACAAGGCCCTGAGGGGGGATTCTGACAATATCAGCGTGGTAGCTGAGCGCACACACTGTCACCCTAGGGAAAGTGTACAGGTGAGAAGCTGGGAGCAGAGACACACGGCGTGTACTCAAAGAGCTGAAACCTTCGGGTGAAACTTTAAGGAAACGTGCACCCGAAATAGTGTGTGTGTGTGTGTGTGCACGCGTGTGTGCGTCGGAGATAAATCTAGGGACTTGCACATGCTAGGTGTGTGTCCCACCACTGAAAGAAATGTTCCTTACTGATACTTCAAACAAATCTATACTTTTTTTTGGATACTTCTTTCACTGGGAAGAGGAGCTTCATTGCCCTGCCTCTGACTGACTTCTAAGTATAGAAAGGGGAATTAATCCCTTTACAGTGGGGAAAATTGGCATTTTCCCTCAAAACTGTAAAACCTTGGTCCTTCTGTCTCCTAGGAATTGCTCCCGAGTTCTCTCCCTTGAGGCCTGTCCCTTGATTCCCAGCGCGTTATGGGACTTGTGTTTCTGACATTCCTGCTTTCCCTTCCCTTCCTCCTCCTCCTCCGCCTCCCGTGCCCTCTTTCTGCTTTGCTGCCTCCTTTTCTCTATATTTTCTGTCAGTTTTCTTATACTGTCTGTCAGATTTGAAGGATTTGTGTTTGCAAAGGCGCTGGGCTCCGGTTGCAGTCTGCTGTCATTATCTAACCGTCGCGGTTTATTCTGGCTGCTCTCTGTTAGGGTTAGGGAGGCGGTGCAGAGTGACAAGCCTGCAGCAGGCAGCCTGAGTCTCAGCTTCCTCCCATTGCGCCCAGTAGCCTTGAACACCTTAGTCTCCTGGGCTTCCGTTTCTTACCTGTAAAAGGGTTTAAAAATACAACCCTTTCTATGAGACTGTTTTAAGGATTAATGCAATATGTGTAACATATTAGAACATTGCCTGACACGCATTATTATATTATATAATACATTCTTTTTTCTTTTCTTTTTTAGACAGTTTTTCTGTGTAGTGAGCTTTGAACTCATTACGTAGCTCACACTGTCCTTGAATTCATGATGGTTCTGCCTCAGTCTCCTAAGCCAAGTGCTGAGATTACAGGTGTGTGTCACCACATTTGGCTTCATATATAGTATATTATTTAAATTCAGTGAGTTTTTCTTTAATAGTATGAATTTAAATTTTTTTTAGTTTTGCACATAACAGCAATTAATTTTGCTTATTTATTTATTCTTAAGGTAGAAAAAACATTACTTGTGTAAAGACAGTTGCATACATACTAGAAATAACTCAAATGTATAATAATAGGATAATGATTAAGTAAATCATGGAATATTTTATCATACATTAAAACCCAAAATTAGAAAAAATAGATTCATGAAAATTTTCATATGCAAAATATGCAAGAAAAAAACAAAACATCCAGTAATGCATTCATTGATTTTATATATGTGTTGATTATTTAAATAGCAGAATAAGAAAAGTTTAAAAATTTAGTACAAGTTTACAGTACATAATGAGATATTCATCATAAGAAGTTGGTACAAATACATAACACATCTGAATCGGAAAAGTTACACTTTACTGTATTTTTTTTAAAACTCGGTAGATTGTTATTTCGAGAATGACAACATGGAAAAGAGAACTAATTTCCTTAAGGACCAGGTCACTGACCTGTGTCCAGGTACCTCTGTGCTACTCTAGGCGTAGACAGTGCTGGCTCTAAAATTGCTTGTCTGGAAACAAATCTAACACCATAAAATTGCCAGGGGGACCTCGCCCTGCTCAAAGGAAACAATTCCAGGTCATTGTATACCGCTTACATGAAAAAGCTCTTTGTGTCTCAACCTTTTGAAGGCAACCCAGCAGACCCACGTGATGAGACCACAGTAAGAGTGAGAGCTAACAAGCTCTTTTCCAGGGCAGAACAAAGCTTTACTGAAGTTTAGATTACAGGACTCCGGAGAAGACGGTTCACACTAAATTACAGGTGCTGTGATATTAAACAGAAATGGAAATTAAGACATTGTTGGTTAAGAATATTTTAGGTTTCCTTTCGCAATAAGGTGGGTGGTCTATTTTAGAGAGTTTCTCTTTCCTGCTTATTAGATTGAGGATCAGAAAAATAGCATGATATTTTAAAAAATGTGTCCAAAGAGAGTTAGGAATTTAGTTCACATGAATGATTTAAATGAAATATGCTATTTGCCAGTTATACTTTGGCAATTTCAGTAATTTTAATGTATTAAGATTTTTTTAAAAAATATGATCATATCTAATGCCAATATTGATGAGCATTCATATTTATATGGTGTTGTCTTTTAAAAATTTGTTTCAATTGCCAGCACAACCAAAAAAATTAATTTGCGAAATAGCTTATCAATCATGAAAATAGTGTTATGCTTATCTGTCATTAATATGTTGCTTAATCTTTGTGTTTTAAAATATGAAGAAGACATTTAACCTTAGGTTTTTGTCAGTTTAGCACATTAACTTCACGTAGTAGCACAGATAAAGCCTGATTTGTGTGTTTTTTATTTGGAAAGACACAACACATTCCTCAACAACGTCCCTCTGATATTTTCTTTCAGTGGACAAATTAAAAAGAAAGAAATGAAATGTGACAGCTGAGAAAATATGAAAGAATCTATTTACTAAAAACCAGTTTCAGATTGAGTTAAAATAATGAGATGCGGAGGCTTCTGGCAGACACATAGGACTTGTTTACATTTTGATTGCACTTTAATAATTTGCTGATTGCATTATAATCACAGCAATATTGCATTTTAATCACAGGCATACATTTGGTTAACTAAATTAATGCCTTTAAATCACAATTTGATTTTTGCTAATACATAACCAGTTCTTTTTTCTGTCTCTGCTCCAATAAGGATAATCAGCAGTAAGCATGGTTTTGAATCGATTGCTCTTGGTAAACTCCCTAGCCGCGTTCTGCATCTTGCCTGCTGAAGACATCATCTTTCACATAAATGTGGAATAATGAAGAATGCTTCAAAATATAATGTACAATGAATTGGGCGCAAGTCTCGTTTAGCATAAACCTGCAAAATCCTTTGTGTGACTAAAACCCACAATTACTGGAGCAGAGAATCGCTCCAGTCACCCCAGCGTGTATGCTTTTCACTCACAGTGCTGGGGCTGCCTGACTTCACGTGGGCCTGCGGCTGGGGAATGGGACACAAGACCTGGGCCAGAACACATTTGCAGGCTTTAATGTGCCCTCCATGAATCCAGCATTTACTTATTTTTGTTGAAAGAACTAGAACATAGCAAATGACTCAAAATCCACCACTCAGATAATCTCCGTGCCCCTTAAAAATAAAATACACACAATACCTGAATGGCAGGAAATTCAAACAGTACAGATTGACTTGAAAGGAAGAGTAAAGTTTTTGTATTTGGCCCTGCCTCAGTCTTTTGATAAATTTCTGGTGTCTTGAAGTCTTTCCAGGAGAATTTTTTCATACCTTTCCTGTAGAGAAGGAGGGTTAATGCCCTTGGAAAGTCAGAAAGAGAAATGGACTCAAGTCCCCCAAAGCCCCAGAACATTGGACTGGGGGTGGGTTTGGTCCCAGGGAGCTGAGGAGGGGTCTGACTTGGAATTGGATGGTGTGTGTGTGTGTGTGTGTGTGTGTGTATGCACGTGTGCATGTGCAGAAGGGCAGCTGGAGGGAGAAGGTGGCACCCTGCACTGAGAGTCATCAGTGCTGACCAATCAGGCCAAAGTCACACAGTAGGTACCAAAGACAGAGCGGCACAGAGGTAAAGCTGAATGAAATAACTGAGAAGAGCCCATGAACACAGAATCCAATGTTTCACCCTGGTTGGTGGCAGAGCAGTATCTGAGTTCCCTGTGAGTCCAGGAATTCACCAGACCAAGAAAGAAGACCCACGAAAGATGCCCTAGCAATGGACAATCACTGGAGTTAACGGGAGAGTGATGAGATTAAATCAGAAGCAGAACACAGGCCAACGAGATTAAAATTTTCTTCCATCAGCACAAATAGGGGTTTCAGACATAAGTTAACTTCTACAAAAAAAAAAAAATTTTTTTCTTTATCACTATCGATACTTTTTAAGTCTTGATTTCCTGGTATGTTTGGTAACCCCAGTGGCTAAGGGCTAGATTAGCTACCTCATTTTGGTAATGGCAGACTCATAGATCATTGCACTAAAATAATATTCCAATGTAAATTTTTCTAGAAAAAAAACCATTTCCTGCATTACAGAAAAATTTAAATTACCTTATGTTGATTATTGGAGCATTAAAACAGCATGAGGAGGATCATTATTCTTGGGATACAGTTCCTTGGTATCCAGGTCACTCTCCTCACCTGGCAATACTGAAATCAGCAGAGGCTGAAGTCCCTCATATGAAACAATCTAGTGCTTGCATGTAACCTGTGTATATCCTCTCACATACTTTAAATCATCTTAGATTATTCATAATCTAATACAATGTAAAGGCTACAGGCATAATTGCTATATATATTGTGTAGGGGATAATGACAAAAGTCATGTCTGGAGAGGCGCGCCCAGGGCTGGCCTAGATGCAGGCTTCTCCTGCTACTCCATCTTCCCCACAGACCACCTTGGGGGACCTGGGAACTCCAGCCAGAGGTGCAACAGGGCCGGCCTAGACCCAGGCCTCTACTGTGACTCCACCATCTCTGTCTCTGCAAACGAACTTTTGGGACCAGAGAACTCCAGCCAGAGCTCCCACCCTTTCTCCCAGAGCCTTGGACTACAGCAGATTAACCATGCTAGCTTGAGGGGAGATTCAGTGACAGCCTCACCCAAACAGAAGATCTCAGCAGGCTCCAGTCAGTGTGATGAGTATGCCCCTAAAATAGAGGTGTACAGTGGGTAAATAGGGCCAGTAGTAAAGCCCCCTCCAATTAACTGTAAGACCTTGGTGAGTCTGACAAGAGTGTGGGTGACTCCTTTCTGCACACAGAAAACATCAGGCAGAGTGAAGAATTTGCCAACAAGGACTCCCCCAACTTGGAGAAAATCAAAAGGGCTTATGAGACACAGAGGCACACAATAGGGACACAGCAGGGCCTCAGCCAACACAAATGCTATAGACAGGGAGATTTGGTGACCTGGAATAACCTGAAGATAAAGTAATAGCTGAAACTAAAAGTTGACCTACATCAATACTACTAGACTTGACAGCCCAGGAAGAATATAGGATTCACTCACCCTGCAGTGGGAAGTCAGGTGAGTGGCCTACCTATTCATTGTAGGAGGCAGCAATTGGATAAGCATCAGCTTTATAGTAAGACCCCAAAATACATACTATCAACAGTTGATACTAGTGGGATTGAAAGACCAAATAGTAACTCGAAAGGGGAAAATGGCAAAAGGAAAAAGCAAAATGCAATCTCAAACATCTAGTCCACCAGGACCAAGTACAGGAAACTTTGAAATAGAGGACTTCTAAAGTAACACACTGGAAATCTCTGAAAAGATAGTAATGAAATAAAAAAAACAACTCCATGATGCTACAGAGGAAATCAAATTAGAAGTACTCTCCCATGTAAAGATAGAAATAACAACCTTAGTAAAGGAGTTGCTGAGTGCAGCTAAAGAAGAAATAGAGAAAAAAGTACAGGTGCATGGGAAACTGATTGAAATCTTGAATGAACAACATAGAAAACATGCAGAATTCATGAAACAAACTCAAAGAGACATCCAAGAAACAAAAAATTCTATTCAAAGCATGCAAAACTGATTAAATGAAGCTGAGGATAAGATTTCAGATGTTGAGGACAGGATTGCAATTAGTGATCATGAAAGGATAAAACTTTTAAAAATAACAAAGCAGCATGAAGAGACAATCCAGCAGCTTCAAGATGATGCCAAGAGAAAAAAAGTAAGATTAGTAGGCATCAGTGAAGATGCAGGAGTCAATGCAAATGACATAGCCAAAATATTCACAGAAGTAATAGAAGAAAATTTCCCAAACATAGGGAAAAAAATCTGATATGCAGATAAGTGAGGCATATAGGACACCAAACAGTCACAACGAACATAAATCTACACCCAGACATATAATAATTAAGGTCTCAGACATACAGCATGAAAACAGAATACTAAAAGCTGTTATAGAAAAGACAACTCACCTATCAAGGAAAGCCCATTAGAATCACAGCAGACTTTCAGCACATAGTGTTACATACAACCACATTGGAATACACATTCTTCTCAGCTGTGCATGGGACAGTCTCCAAAATAGACCATATATTATCCCATAAAACATTCTTAAGTAACTGAAAAGGTATTGAAATTATCCCATGCATACTATCTGATCATAGTGCACTGAAATTGGAAATTAATGGCAAAAAATTGCAAAACCTTCATAAATACATGGAAATTTAATAACAACCTTTTGAACAACCAGTGGACTACAGATGAAATTAAAGAAGAAATAAAGCAATACCTACAATTCAATGACAATGCAGAAACAACATACTGTAACCTGTGGGATGCAATGAAAGCAGTCTTAAGATGGAAACATA
This sequence comes from Hydrochoerus hydrochaeris, assembly GCA_004027455.1. Taxonomy (NCBI): domain Eukaryota; kingdom Metazoa; phylum Chordata; class Mammalia; order Rodentia; family Hydrochaeridae; genus Hydrochoerus; species Hydrochoerus hydrochaeris. The sequence continues at coordinate 71,669 of PVLA01005745.1, read as the reverse complement.
TAGCAATAACTTGTCATATCAAGAAAACAGAATGAGCACAAATAAACAACTTAATGCTTAATCTCAAGCTTCTAGAAAAAGAAGAGCAATTAAAACCCAAAGTTCATAGGAGAGAGGAAATTATAAAGATTAGAGCAGAAATCAATACAATTCAAACCAAAAAAAAAAAAAAACAATATAAAGAATTAATGAATCAAAAAGCTGGGTTTTTTTAGAGAATAAACAAAATTGGCGAACCCCTAGCTAACCTTATCAAGAAAAAGGAAGAAAAAACTCAAATTCATGCAATAAGGACTGAAAAGGGGGAAATTACTACAGATCCCACAGAAATTCAAAAGATCATGAATACCTACATAGAGTGGAAAACACAGAGGAAATGGACAGATTTCTAGAAACACATGAACTACAAAACCTCAACCAAGAAGATATAGCAGTTTTGAACAACCCAATATCAGCTATTGAAATTGAAAACATAATTAAAAATGTACCAACAAAGAAAAGTCCAGGTCCTGATGGATTCACAGCTGAATTCTACAAGAAATGTAGAGAAAATTTGATGCCAATACTCCTTAAACTCATCAATGAAATTGAAAAGGAAGCAATCCTCTCTAAATCATTCCAGGAGGCGAGTATTACTCTGATACCAAAACCAGAGAAAGACCCAACCAAAAAGGAGAACTATAGGCCAGTCTCACTGATGAACATTGAAGCAAAGATTCTCAATAAAATACTGGCAAATAGAATGCAGCAAATCATCAAGAAGATTATCCATCATGACCAAGTGAGATTCATTCCAGGAATGCAAGGATGGTTTAACATAAGCAAATCAATAAATGTCATACACCACATCAACAGAGCCAAAAACAAAAACCACATGGTCATCTCAATAGATGCAAAAAAGCTTTCTATAAAGTCCAACACATGTTCATGATAAAAACCCTTCAGAAAATCAGAATACATGGTGTCTACCTCAACCTTATAAAGGCCATCTATGACAAACCAACAGCCAACATTATACTAAACAGACAAAAATTGAAAGCTTTCACTTTAAAATCAAGAACAAGACAAGGATGTCCACTATCACCACTCCTATTCAATATAGTTCTGGAAACACTAGCCAGGGCAATCAGACAAGAGAGAGAAATAAAAGGAATACAGATAGGAAAAGAAGAAGTTAAATTATCACTATTTGCAGATGACATGATACTCTATATTGAAGACCCAAAAAACTCCATTAAAAGACTACTAGAGGTAATAAATAAATTCAGCAGTGCAGCTGGATACAAAGTCAGTGCTCAAAAATCAATAGCATTCCTGTACACAAACAAAAAACTCACTGAGAGAGAAATCATGGAAATATCACCCTTTTCAGTAGCATCTAAAAAAATGAAATACTTAGGAATCAACCTAGGAATGTAAAAGACCTAATATGATGAAAATTATGTTGTGCTAAAAACACACAAAAGGAAACTCATAGATTAAAAGTCAAAGGATGTAAAATAGTAATTCCATGCAACAGAAACCCAGAAAAAAGCAGAGACAACTGTTATTTGCAGACAATGTGAACTTCAAACCTAAAATGATTAAAAGAGATAAAGAAGGTCACTACATACTCATTAGTGGACAAATTCAAGAAGAAGAACTAACAATTATAAATATATATGCACCAAATACAACAGATTAAGGGTATATTAGGAAATGAAAGGATATTCCTTGCTCTTGGCTAGGAATAACCAACACTGTGAAAATGGCCATACTCCCAAAACTGTTATACAGATTTAATGCAATGCCTATCAAAATACCATTGACATACCTCACAGATCTAGAGAAAACACTCCTAAAATTCATTTGGAAACAGAAGAAACCTAGAATATCATAGGCAATTCTGGGCAACAAAGGCAAGGCAGGAGGCATCTCGATTCTTGACTTGAAACTATACTACAAAGCCACAGAGATAAAGTCAGCATGGTACTGGCAAAGAAATAGACCTGAGGATCAGTGGAACAGATTAGAAGATGCAAGCACAACTACAAAGACACTCAGCCACCTGATATTTGACAAAGGGGCTAAACATTTTCACTGGAAGAAGAATAGCCTCTTTAATAAATGGTGTTGGAAAAATTGGCTCTCCACATGCTGAAGACTGAAACTAGATCCATGCCTGTCACCATGTATACAACTAAAGTCTAAATGAATCAAAGATCTAAATATTAAAACAGAAACACTAACTCTACTGGAAGACAAGGTAGGTAGAAGTCTTGGAGACATAGGGATAGGCAGAGAATTCATGAATGAAATGCAAACTGCATGGGAAACACTTCAAAGAATCAACAACTGGAATCTCATATTACTGAAAAGTTTCTGCACTTCAAAAGAAATCACCAACAGAGTGAAAAGAAAACCCATACAGTGGGAAAGAATTTTAGCCAGCAACCCCTCTGACAAAGGACTTATATTCAGTACATAAAAAGAATTGAAAAACATCAAGCCCCCCCAATTCAAAGACCCTCTCTAAAAATGGGCAGCTGAGATGAATACACCATTCTCAGATGAAGATATACAAATGGAAAATAAATACATGAAGAAATGTTCACCATCACTGGTCATTTGAGAAATGCAAATTAAAACAGCATTATGATTTTATCTCACTCTGGAAAGAATAGCTGCCATCAAGAAATCAACTGATAACAAATGTTGGCAAGGCTGTGGGGGGAAAAAGGAACACTGCTCCACTGTTGGTGGGAGTGTAGACTGGTACAGCCACTATGGAAATCACTATGGAGATTTCTCAGAAGACTAGGATTGGAAGTTCCATTCAACCCAGCTATTCCCCTCCTGGGTTTTTTCCCAGAAGACCTAAAAAAGTCATATCACAGTGATATATGTGCACCCATGTTCACAGCAGCATAATTTGTAATAGCTAAATATTGAAAACAACCAAAATGCCCATCAACTGCAGAGTGGATGAAAAAGATGTCGTATTTTTATATAATGGAATATGACTCAGCTATAAAAAAGGATGATGTTGAGGCCTTTATAGGTAAGTGGAGACAGCTTGAGACTATCCTCATTAGTGAAATAAATAAGAATCATATTTATGAATATCACATTGTGTGTCTAGTGTAAAAAGAAATAAAAACTGTAGGAGTAATAACACCCAAAATGTGTAATTGCTATTGTCAAAAGGTGAGGAAAAGTAAGTGCTCTAAAGAAAATAACTGCATGTGTGTGTAAGTGTGTAGGATTGACAACCATATTACTCAGTGTTTGTTGGATCCGAGAGCAGAACTGTTTGCAGCCTCACTGTTTGAGTGTCCACTTTGTGTGCTTTAATTTGTAACTTGAACAACTATTTCTAAGATGCAGTATGTCATTTGTCAACTAGTCATTTCTTAGTGTTCATTTTATTTTATTTTATTTTGGAATTTTGTATTATTGCTTCCCTTTTCTGTTTTTTTTCCTCTTTAAAATTAAAAAAAATCACGTGTGCACACATTCAGTACAGATATTATTAAAGAACTTTTCAATTCGTGGTTGGCTGAAATTGTGGTGTGTGGTATAGAGGGCCCACTGTGCATTCAAATAATTGAATTTTTTAGACTTTTTAAAAACTACAACGGCACTGGTGTTTTTCTAAAATTTTATTTGCAATGTAGTCATTGTTTAACATTTTTAAACATAAAATTTCCCACAGTCTTTTCCAAAGGTGTGTTGACAGCCAATAAAGTTGAAATTATTTATAGTTTCCACTGATTTCTGTCGATGAACCATAATCCTTTAGCTTTTAAAAAATTATTATTATTATTATTATTATTATTATTATTATTATTGAGATAGCTTTGCAAAGTAGTTGCAGTGGGGTTTTGCTATGTAACCCAGGCTGGCCTTGAACTCATGATCCTCCTGCTCCAGCCTTCAGAATTCTGGTGTGGGAGGTATGCACCTGGCTACAATCCTATATTTCTTAAAGTTTTAGTTTTTGTGGGACTGAGATAAACATAGGACCTCGCATGTGCAAATGGGGATCTTACTAAGCTAAGAAAAGTGTGGGGCAGAACAACTTGAACTGGTGGTGATAAAGACATAATTCACAGTTGTGTCTACACCAGCTGCAGCGTGGTGGCAACCTACAACTGCAGCTGTCACAGTCTGTAAGGATTTGTAAACTTCTAAGTTTCAGAACACATTTAATTTAATCCGCAAGTGCCTGCAGCTGTCTGTAGAGGGCAGTATAAGTACCATTTCCTCAGACAGGGTCAGGGAAAGGCACAGGTTCCAGCAGAACTGACCATATGTCAGAGTCAGCCTCTGTTCACTCATGTGTCTCACGTCCAGCTGAGCACAGGACAGAAGCTGGAAATATGAAGCAGAGATCTGCACAGCATTCCAGCCTGTTACAAATGCAACTATTAGTACTGCTTTAACTTAAACAAGGAAAAAAAGAATTGGGGCAGGGGTACAGTGCATGCTCTTGGTACACACATGGTCCTGAGTTTGATACACAACACTAATAAATAAATAAGTTAATTAATTACAGGAAAAGTGCCAAACGGAACAATTCCGTAGACACGAGGCATAATTTGGCTTTTCTGGATGGCCTAGGACAGATGGCCAGCACACTGAGACAGTACATCGGCCCTGTCCAATAGAAATAAAATGCCAGCCTAGTATCTAATACTAAATTTTCTGGTAACCATGTTAAAAAGAGAAAGAAACAGGTAGGACTGATTTTAATAATGTTTCCCCCACATAGCCAAAATATCATTTCAAATATACTTAGCATGAACATAACTAATGAGCCATTTCATGATCTTCCTCTCTGGCTGAGCCTTGAAACTGGGGGTGAGTTTTGTAGTTGTGGTTCTTCCCTGAGCTGAGTACTAGGGGCTGAATGTTCCCAGCTCTGCCCTGAGTCATAGGTTCTGGTCCTAACCCTCAGGCCTCAGAATGTGACTGTACTGGAGACAGGGTCTCTAGAGAGATGATGAAACTAGAATGAAGTCACATCGGTGGGCCCAAATCCAGTATGACATTATCCCTGTAAGAAGAGGAGAGCAGAACACGGGGTTGCATGCACTGGAGACCCTGTGAAGACCCAGGGAGACGAGGAGACCCCTGGAGAAAGCAGCGCTCCTGATACCTTGGTCTTGAACTTCCAGAGTCCCGAATTTTGACACAGTAAATGTCTGATATTTTATGTCCCTGCCTGTTCTCTGAGGTGTTTTCTTACAGTGGTGCTAGCAAACTATTATGCCAGGGTAAATGTGTATTGCTTATAATCTATTTCTGAATTTCTCTCAATGTTTAAACTTTTAGACTCAGATGTGCCTATCTGAGCTCTGTTCTTCTGACACTAATTTACTATTTGAATTCTGTCTCCATCTCTGTCTCTGTCGCTGTCTCTCTCTCTGTCTCTGCCTCTCTCTCTCTCTCTCTCTCTCTCATTTGTGGTAATGAGGTTCAAATACAGGGTCTCATGCGTGCCAGGCACGTAGCCTAACACTGAGCTACACTCTTAGCTCGCTTGTCTGAATTTCCTTCAGGTGTTCGTTATTACACCCAGTTTAGCAAACTGTATCACAATTTCCATTACTTCCATGGGTTCTAAGATGGTGGTGCAAGTATATAAAGAACTAAAAGAGGTCCAATCTGTTAAATAAAACCTCCCCCGTCCTCATACCCATTGAAGTGGTGCTGGGAGGACCAGGTGTGAGGTTCCAGGTCTGGGGTCCTACGCGTGTCCTCTGGGATGTAAGGGTGGTCAGGGTAGCTGCCCTCCTTTTGCTACACCCTGTCCCGCCCCATATCACTGCAGTCCCTAGGGGCCCTGGCAAGAAGACATGGCTTGGCCAGCCAGGCCTGGGGACACCGAGTGGTCAGGTACAACCTTGGGATACTGAGCCGGAGGGAGAGGCAGCAAGACCATGGACATGTTCAGAGGAGGGTCTAAGGGGCAGGACTGCAGCCTGGGCCATCTTGCCTGAGTCTAGGGAAAGGGCTGAGTTTCCCTTCAGTCTCCTTCATAAGTAAATTGACATGTACTTAGCTCGAGTCTCTAGAACGGGGAGAAATAAATTTCATCATTTACAAGCTATTCGGTCTACACAGTATTTTGCTGTAGTAATCACAACTAATTAAGATGGTGTTGAACAAATTTAGATTTAGATGGTTGAGATTACATTCTTCTTTACAATGTATATTAAAGCTTATTTGTTAAACTACTTATATATTTTACTTGAATAATAACTTTAGCATGAAGAAACATTTTCTTTCTTTCTTTCTTTCTTTCTTTCTTTCTTTCTTTCTTTCTTTCTTTCTTTCTTTCTTTCTTTCTTCTTTCTTTTTTGGTACCTGGAATCAAACTCTGGACCTTGTACTTGCAGGCAGGTGCTGTGCTGCTGAGCAGTATTCCCAGCTCTTGAGGAAATATTTTCTAACTTAGAAAATGTCAAATCAGACTAATACATTTAGTTTTAACTATGATTTAAATAAAGATTGAGCCGAAGAATTTGGGGATGATAAGTACTGACATCACCTGTTTGCTGTTTTTGTTTGAGACAGGGTCTCACTGTGTAGTTCAGCCTGGAACTGAGCTTACTCTGTAGCCCAGGCTGGCCTCAAATTTGCTAAGATCCTCCTGCCTCAGCCCCCTGAGTGCTGGGATGACAGGCGTGTGCCACCACGCCCATCAGGTCATCACGTTCTTTCAGATCCTTAAAAATAAACTGTAGCTATACAGATTTTTTTGACATTTCTGTTGATAAATTACAGCTCTCATTCATAGCTACCACTTTTAAATCATTCCCATGCAGTCGCTTTCTCTTGCTGTATTGACTCAGATATCCACTAAGAGACAGGAACTCGGGTGAGAAATCAGCAGTCTCTCCGGCCCGGCCCCTGACCCTATGGATTCGCCTTCCTGGCTTGTTCCTGGGCCCATTTCCTTCCTCTTTGGCCACTGCACTTGATCGAGATTCCCATGAAGTACGAGACACAGCACAGAGGCTAGGTCATTTTAGGAGCTTCTTTGACACGGTTTTGGTTTTAAATAATACTGAGTTGTGTAGCAAAAGTTGTTCTCTTGCTGATTCCTTCAGTCACTTTGGTTGTATAAAGGAAAATCATCAGTCTGTAGTGTGAATTCCTAAAATTGTCCTTTTCAGGCAAGAAGGAGCAGCCTGGGGTTTGGAGCCTCAGGTGGCAAGAATGCCAAGGCACAATTCAAGGGCTGAACTGCCTTCTGGAATTTATTTTTCTATCTATCTACCTATATAGTCTATCATCAAGTTTTTTTTTGTTTTTGTCTTTTTTGAGACAGAGTCTTGCTATTTGGTTCAGGCTGGCCTAGGGCTCACTTTGTAGCCCAGGCTGGTCTTGAACTCGCAATGATCCTCCTGCCTCAGCCTCCTGAGTGTTGGGATTACAGGAGTGTGCCACCACGCCCGGCCCATCATCATCAGGTTTTTTTGTGGCACTGGGTATAGAATCCAGGGCCTCAAGCATGCACTGACCTCTCTGGTGGCTTATCTTCCACTAATGAGAAGGAATATCACCATGCCACTTACCATGGTAGTATCAATATAAAATTTCCTTTTAAAGTGAATCAATGGAAAGAAAAAAAATACTGCATGGAGAAAAGCAGGAATGATAATTTTACTTTTAATTTATATTTCGGAGGCAAACTTTTTGGAAATAGAGAAGGAGATCAGGGGAAAGGGGAAGGAGCAAAGAGACAGAATATTAGCAGGATATAATACACACGAACCAATTCTCTAAAATGAACATACCTGTTATGATTCACTAACATATACCGATAAGAACGTTTGTAAAACCTGTGAAGTGTGAGCGAGTCGGTGCAGCTCAAACAGGCCCAATTCAGACCTTTACAGTGTCACTGGCTGCCGGAAGCACTTCCTGAAGGTCTTGCCATCCTTCATTTGGCTGTGGGCTGGGCAGAAGTTTCATCACTCTGAACAGGAATCTGCTGACCTCACTCCCTTATCCCTGCACACTGTTCCCACAGTGTCTTTCCCATTGCCTGTGGAAAAGTCACACATCTTGTGCCACAGTCTGTGCAGGAGGGTGCTGAGCTCTGAGCTCTGCCTCACAATGCCTCCTGTGTGCTCTCTGCTTTGCTCACCTTGAGTCAACTGAAGTCAACATGCTCCTGTAATTCCCTCATTAATAAGGACGGGTGCAGGCAAAAAGGATGTGTGATTCTAAGTTACAAGTACAAGAGGAAAGAAGTTATCAGTGCTAGGCTAAATCCCATTTCTGAATCAAAGACTCAGTAGATGCTTCTTTTTCCCAGCTGAGATTGTTTGATAGAGATTTGAGGCGGGCCAAGTACCTTCAAGGGAGAGCAAAAGTTGACCTGAAGAGGTCTGAAATAAAATGGAAAGCAGAAGGAGCTTAGGATGTAATTTCAAACTTCCTTTTACATACTCTTCCACAGGAAGTTAGACTCCTGTTTAGCTAAGTCTCTTCTGGAAAAGCCATCAGTGTGGATTTTATAGTTACCTTCGTAGTTAATGTGTGGTAGTGCGGAAGACCTCAATGGTCCAGTGTGGCTTCTTTGTCACTCAGAGAATCTGGGACTTGGTGGAGGGTTGGGTGCTAAATATCTCTGTGCCTCATCTCCTTACCCTGAAAATTGTGGCTTATGTCAGTACCTATTTAAAGAAGTCATTGAGAGAGTAAAATAGAATCACTAAAGTACTTAACACAGTACCTGGGTATGTGGTGTACATCATGTAACCATTTACTATTCTATTACTTGTTATCACAATGCAAAAGTTTGTTTGGAGCTCACTGCTACTTCTAAATTTCATTCACTTACACTCTTTCTTCCTGGAGGGCTTCAGAGCAAATCCAAGCCATCACATCTTTGAATCCACAAATATTGTAGTATAATGGATGCCTAATAAATCTAAATTTAACAGTTGCATAATATTCCACCAAATCAACCTTTGTAGCTTGTTAGATTTTTAGGTGGCAGGTTTTTTTGCTTGTTTGTTATTTTGTGGTGCAGAGGATCAAGCCCAGAGGTTGGACATATTGGGCAAGTACGCTACCACTATGCTACATCACCGGTTTAAGTGGTAAATTTTTAACTTTTCACTAGCGAGCATAAATATAAATATATATATGCATAAATATACACACATACATATATAACATGTATATATTATATGCAAATATATACATGCACATATATATTATTCTCAAAAATTAAATTATAAGATCAAAAGGTATGAACTGTATGAAGTCAGGTACCAATACATGATGGTCCTATCTATAGCTCCACATTTTGGGTGAACATTTGATATTCATGAATACCATACTCCCACAACTATTTACACAGGTAACATGAGGCTTTTTAGTCTGTTTTGTTCAATGCATTATTTTGGACAGCTATGGCTGATATCTGACACATAAAAACAGTCAATAAATATTTTTAGATAAGCAAGTGATGCACATTTTACATCTTGCCTGTTAACACTCTTTCACTGGCTGGACAAATGTCTACTGAGTACCTCCTATCAACTGGTCAGCTAACAGGAGATAAAGAGGAGACATAAAAAGAACTAAGATTTTGGTATTACTATGTGGGATAAAATATTTGCCAGCTGTTTGCCAATGTATTACTATCAAGAACATATAAAGAACTCAAAAAAAATCAGTCTTCCTAGATTTATAGACCCAATCCAGAAATGGGCATCTGAGATGAATACACACTTCTGGAATGAAGAAATACAAACAGCAGATAAATACATGAAAAAATGTTCAACCTCATTGGTCAGTCAAGAGATGCAAATTAAAACAACACTGAGATTTCACCTTACCCCCCCAAAAAATAACTACCAGCAAGAAATCAACCAAAAATAAAGGCTGTCAGGGCTGTCGGAACAAAGGAACCCTTCTCCACTGTTGGTGGGAATGCAGAGTGGTGCAACCACTGTGGAAATCACTGTAGAGATTCCTCAAAATATTAGAATTGGAGGTACTGATTTCTCTGAGTTCGCTGAAGAGAAAGATTTGTGCTGGTTTTGTTCGAACAATTGAATGCAGATGTCTTGTGCTCTGGGTGAATGATTTGGAGATGGCAGTGTGCAATGTATGTACCATTGTTACTCCCCGTTGACATGTTTTGAAATTTTGCAGTCTTCCTTCTTCTTCTTCTTCTTCTTCTTCTTCTTCTTCTTCTTCTTCTTCTTCTTCTTCTTCTTCTTCTTCTTCTTCTTCTTCTTCTTCTTCTCCTCTTCCTCCTCTTCTTCTTCCTTCTTCCTCCTCCCCTTTCTTCCTCCTCTTCTTCTCTCTTCTTTCTTTTTATCCTTGAATAAAATGGATTTGAAAAAAAGATTGTGGTATGCACATGTACCAACTCCCTATGCTACATGTAATCATTATGTACTGTAAACATGTACTAATGAAATAAAAATTAAATAGATATCCACCATTACAGTATTTGCCCAAGAAAAGAGAAAATATAAACAAAAGTATCTCTTCACTAAAGAAGAAATACTCTACCTGATTTGGGTGCAAAAGAAAATGCTAGAATTTTCCATGTGTTTTCATATGTCGTAAGTAAAGCAGCTGACCTTCGACAATGTTCGGCTTAGGTAAATTCTGGGTCCTCTTGCTGCCTGTGTATCTGGTCACTTTACAAACACAGCTGCAAGGTTCTCTAAGAGATTAGCGGGGGGTCTGGAGCTCCTAGGATCAAGAGCCTTCAAATGTTTTACATTTTGGTTGGGCTAAGTTAAATGTACGTGCCTATGCCATTATCTGATATTAACAAGGCCAACACTAAAAAAGAAGCAAGAGATTTAAAACTTTTCTACAAAGAAATCATACATTGACAATAATGCCACAACATAAACACGAACTAAAAATAAAGAAATGGCAGAGTGGTCATTCTTACACCACTCCAAACTCATTACCAGCCACATTATAATGCAGGAAACACCCTAAAGCCTAATCAGATTGGACAATGAGTCACAACCAAAGTGAACACTATAAGTAAGAAAAATTTTGGTAAATGTATTTATAATTAGTAATACTGAGCCTTGAGAGCTATGCTAAGAATGGTATAAAGATGCACAATAATTCAAATAGCTATGAAGCAGGCATCAACAACACAGAAGTAAACTTTTGTATTTATGTAAATGTGTTAAGATAGAGGATGTCTCTTAATCTATAGTGCTACAAGTTGGTCACTAGAAAATTAAAGCTCCAACAAAATAAATTATAATCTTTATAGAAAATTTTATGGGTAAACACTGTGATTCTTTCCAAATAGCTTTTTGAAGTCTATCAGTCTTCCCTCTCTCCTAAGCCCACATGCTTAGGAGACAGTTCCAAAGTTTGCTCAGGTTAAGGGACCAGTATGGTAGTCACTCAGCTTCCCTAATGAATAGGACTTTTTCTCCTGCATTCCTGTTCTAGGTAAATAACAGTGTGATTTTAAATATAGTGCCTGTGCCATCAGCCTCAGTAGTACTTTGGAATTCCTTACTAAACAATATTCAATAACCCCAAATATTCCACTGAATGATATGAAAAAAGTGATCTAAAGCCATTTCCATTTTAGGTTCCATGTTTATTAGCAAAGAACAAAAAGACACATCAAATTGGGAAATCTCCAGGGACATACTTATGATGAAAGAAGGTGGATTCATTGAGAACTTATGGATTTAAGGAGAAACATTAGGAATCTCAGGAAAAAGGTTTAGAAAGAAATAGTTAAAAGATTTGGGTGAGAGGTGGGTGGACTGGGGTGCAAGGAAGTAGGGCTTTGCTGAGAATTCCACTGTCAGGAAGCAAGGGCAACTCCATACTTTGATAGTTGAATAATTTTTTTGATAATTGAATAATTTATAAAAGGAGATGCAAGGTTTAAGATGTGAATTTAGAAAGAACCAGCAATTACTCATACAAGCCAGGAGAGGGAGATGTTTAGTCATTTTGTGGTGTGAAAAATGTTCTTTTCCTCAAAATTTTTTTTTTGCTGCGGTACAAACATTTAATGTGAAATCTGTTCTTTAAAAAAAAAAAGTTCAGGTGTAAGTTCCATTATTGTTGGCTACAGATACAGTGTTGTACAGGATCTGGGTAGCACATCTGCACTCCACTGAGCTAAAACTTAGTGTCTATTGATTAATAACTGTTTCCTCTTATCCACTGCTCTCCATAAGCCATAGTTCAGTCTTTGATTTTGTGAGTTTAACTATTTCAGATTCTTCATATAAGTAGAGTCAGGCACTAATTGTTTTTGTATTTGGTTTATAACGCTTAGCAAGCTGTGTCCCAGGTCTTTCGTGCTGCATCCCATAGACTGCCTTTCTAAAGACGGATGTTTTCCATCACTTACATCACATTTTCTTTATTCTTTCATCCATTATTTAACATTGAGTTGTCTCTACTTCTTGACTGTTGTGAATACTGCTGTACTAAACAATTTTTTTGAAATAACTATCTTAAATCTTTTGAATAGATTGTGCACTTAGAAGTGGGATTGCTGGCTCATTATGCAGTTGTATTTTAACTTTTGGAAGGACTCCCCTGCTGCGTTCCTCACCAGTTTTTATCCCTCGCCACAGTGTGTAAAGTTCCCAATCTCCCCACTCTCTTGCTGTCCTGTTTCTTCCCTCTGCTCACCCTGTTTAATAGTCATAGTCACCCTGACAGGCACGAGGTAAAATCGTTGTAGATTTGATTTGCATTTCCCTAATGTCATGGCGGTGAGGACTCTTTCCCATATGCCTACTGGACACTAGTGTATCTTCTGGGCAGAAACATCTGTTCAAGTCATTAGGCTGTTTTAGAATCATATAATTAGTATTTTTGTTATTGAGTTGTGTGACTCAATATATAACTTTGATACTCACCCCTAATGGGGATTGCCAAGTTCACACATTCCATATTTTGCTTTTTCACTCTTATCGATTATTTCTTTTGCTGTGCAAAAGCTTTTCAGTACGATGTAGAACAGCTTATTTTGTTTTTATTGTCTGTATATTTTGTTATCATATTCATAAAAATCAATGCCAAGACTAATGTGCTGATTTTCTGTTTTTATCTAAGAATTTAATGTTCCACATCTGACAAGTAACTCTTTAATTGATTTTGAGTAATTGTTGTGCACGATGTAAGTGCAGATCCAGTTTCATTCTTTGACTTGCATATATTGTTTTCCCGGCATCATTTTTTTAAGACTTTTTTTTGGTACTGGGAATTGAGCTCAGGACCTGGTACTTGCCAGGCAGGTGCTTGTGACACTGAGCTGTACCCTTGGCCTAACCATTTGTTGAAGAAACTATTTTTTTCCAATTGTGTGGTTTTGACAGTCTTGGGAGAGAAGAATTTACTGTAAATACATGGGTTTATTTTTTGGGTTTTCTATTTTGCTTCCACCAGTGGGTATGTCTGCCTTTACCAGGGGCGTATTATTTTGATTATTGTAGCTTCAGAGCATATTTTGAAACTGGAAAGTGCAGTGCTTCAAACTTTGTTCTTCTTTCTCAGGATTTATCTGCTCCAAGTTTTTTATGGTCCCATATGAATTTTAGGATTGTTTTATCTGTTTTAAAAAATGATTTGAAATTTTGGTAAGGATTGGGTTGGATCCGTAGATCTATATGCTGTCTGGGGCTTTAGAGGATATTAACTATTCCATGATTAAGTCACACGGAGCATTATTATGCATTTGGGCTTGTTTTATTTCATCAATCTGCTGAAGTTTTCAGTATATAAATCTCTTACCTCCTTAGTTAAATTTTCCTAGATATTTCCTTTCAAAATAAATTGGCAGTGTAATTTGTTTGTATACATTGATTTTTTTTTAATTCTAGAAATTTACTGAATTTGTTTGAGTTCAAAGTTTTTTTTTAAGGAGTCTTTGTGAGTTTTCTACATTTGCATTAGATCATGCTTCCTGCCAACCGTGATCCTTTTACCTCTTTCCGATCTGAATGCCTGCTACTTCCTTTTCTTAGCTGATTTCTCTGACCAGAATTCCCAGTGCTGTTTTAGATAAAAATGTTGAGAGGAGGCCTGTGCAGCTCTAGCCCGGCAGCGCTGCCTCTGCAGACAGAGCCCAGCTCCATCAGGGAAGGAAGAAGGGAAAGTTCCCTAGAAAGGAAACCAACTCAGGAAACAAGAGACTGGGCTTTCCTGCACTCCGGCTCAGGGTTCATCTGTGTGAATCCGTGAGAATCTGTGAGTGACCGAGGTCATCGCCCACAGAAAGAATTAAACCCAGCGAGCGTCTGCAGCTGTGCGAAACAGCAGTGCTAACCCCAAGAAAAGCCCACGCTATCGCAAACTGCCAAAGCTAGCGTGCAGTTTTACTTTGAAAGTGACTCCTTCTACAATGACAAGTTAGAATTAAAGAAGGAATCCAATGCTGGGTCTGCTATATTTGACAGGGATTAATCAGGATGCAATTTGAGAGGCGGTTGAATTTTTAGACTGAACTACAGAACAACTTCACATCAGGGCTTCTGGCGTTACCCCACCTCGGCGTCTCGTTGGAAAATGGACAAAAGAGCCAGTCATGGAGAGGGTGTGGACTAGATGCAGACTTGCCTGAGAAGTACCTCCTCAGGCTGGGAAGGAAATTGGGGTCCCAGGGTTCATGGTGAGAAGCCAGGCTGATTGCATCTCAGAGGCTACTAAATCTTAAAGTGGAGGCATTCAGTCCAGCAATTGATTTAAGCGCCTACTCTGCTACCTACATCAAACACAGAGGTCAGCCGTCTGCTTGATTTCCCTGTCTTCATTGTGAGCAAGGGCATGCCTCAGCTTGGACAATTGTCACAGCCTGGGCTGTGCAGACAGAAGGGTCTCAGAGCAGTGAGGGCACCCTCCAACCCACAGGCCATCCAGAAAGGCGGAGGAAACACTGACTTGCTGGAGTCCAAGGCCGAAGGTCCTGGAAAGAACTCATTCATTCAAAAACGCAGAAGGGCCCAGTGTGGTGGCACATACCTGTAACCCCAGAGCTCAAGAGCCTGAGGCAGGAGGATTGTTGCAAATTCCAGACCAGCCTGGGCTACAAAGTGAGCTCAAGGACAGCCTGAACTACATAGAGAGACCCTGCCTCAAAAAGACAAAAACAAAACAAAACATCCCCACCAAAAAGCAAGCAAACAAAAACAACAACAATTTATTTTTCTTTTGTCTTTCATTTTTTTTTTGAGTTGGGTTTTTTTCCCTTGTAAAATCATTTTTCTTTTAATTTTTTCTTATTTTTCTCTTTTATCTTTTTTTGGTTCACTTCTGTTACTTTTATCTGATTCTATTAATTTTCTTTTACTTTTTAGTAGGATCTTTTACCTCACTTTTCTCTCCTCTTCATCTTCCATTGCTTAATTTTTCAAATTCTTCTTGCATTGTCCTGCCCTCTGCCTTGATTTATCTTAACTGCAATAACCATTGAACTACTAATCTTTAGATAGCTAATTTTAAGTTATTAGTGTTGAGTTCTTTTCTGTTGTTAATGGAGGTATAGTTGCTGCATTTAGTAGATATTTACTGTGTGTCAATATTTGGTTTGTCTTAGAATTTAAAATACAATTATACCTCTCTTTATATGGCTGAGGGTGGTAGATTATTTTTATGGTATGCTAATATCCATTTTGTCTTTGAAACTACTATTGCTGATTTTATTGCTACTGCAGGGTGTTGCTATTAGTGATCTCTGTATACCAATATTTGAATTGCTTTTGTCTAATTAACAATACTGTTGTCCAATCCTGGCGAAGTAGGTCCTGGGACAATTACACTGTATCCTCCCTTCCCAAATTAACAGAGGTGGTTGGACCTTGGAACAGAGGCAAAGGTCTATAGTTCGCCATGCCCAGATGAGGAAACCAGAGGGCAGATCCTTTCCAGTGGCTTCTGTATTTTCTTCCCACCTCTGGACACACGGTGGCCTGGATGACACTCCTGCCACTCACCGTGGTCTGTTTGGGTCAACCCCGCCAACACAGCTTTCCAGTTCACAAAGCCGGTGCCATCCCAGGGGTTCCTGCCTTCCGAGGCCCTTGGCAGAGGTTGCTGGATTCTCCACTGTGGGTACCTGCCTATGGCTGTGGGTAGCACTCAGGGGGTTTATACGCACAACACTCCTGGTAAGGGAATGAATGGCCATTTCTGGTCTGTTCTCGCCTCTTCTCCCAGGTGTGCTGACCCCTGCTCAGGCAGGCTGGAAGCAGCAGTCTTATCAGTGCTCAAATTCAGGAGTGTTTGTTTTCAAGTTCCCTAGTGAGGCCAGTGTTGTTTCCTACACTGCTTTCTGACTTTCAGGTCCTTTGAAGCCTTGCTTGCAGGTGTCTCATTTGCAAGGGTCCCTCACCACAGGAAGGCCGGAGCGTGAGGCTCTGCTGTCAGCCAGGCGGCTCCAGGGCAGGCTCCCTCTCTCAGGTAGCCGCGCCCTCTCCAAGCCTGCTGGACCGGGTGTCTAAGGCGGGCGTGCTCTGCAGTTTCTGCTTCCGAATTCCACCGACACAGGCTTTAATCTGGTTAGCTTCACTTTCCGTTTCCCCCCGGATATCTGGCTCTCCCCACAGTCCCAGCCACAGAGCAGCTGCCTTTCTATGGTGCATGGTTTGGAGTCCCTCACTGCAGGACCGGAAAACCCCTTGACTCTCTCGCCTTCATCTTCTTTCGTTTCTTTATTTATTCAAGTCTTCTCTATCTTTTTTGTCTCGTCAATTTTGTTTATCTTTCTAAAAAGTCAACTCTTCATTCCACTGATTTTTTTTATTGTTTCTCTGTTTTGCTTATTTTTCTTCCAGTCTTTGGTATTTCTTTCATTTTGTTAACTTTGCCCTTGGTTTGTTTTCTTTTCCTATCTGAGTTGGAAAAGTTAGGTGCTTTTTAAACTGTACACATTTACTGCTATAAACTTGCTTTGATGGTTTGCGTGTTTTTGTTTTTTTCTTTTAGACTTTGTTCACTATATGGTGTAGCTCAGACTTCTCTTAAACTTGCTGTGTGGGTAGGTCAGTCTGGTCTCAAATCTGTGTTCCTTTATGCCTCAGCCTCCCAAGTGCTAGGACTGCAGATGTGTGCCACCGAATCTGGCTGGTTTGTTGTTATTCTTTTTATTTCTCTCAAGATAATAATTTCCTTTTTAAAAAAATTATCACTTGGCCCATTGTTCAAGTGTGTGTTAATGCCCACATTTTTATTAAGTTATCAATTTTCTTTCTGCTTTTGTTATCAGGCTTATTTCATTGTGATCAGAAAAATTGCTTGAAAAAAAAATTTTTTTTCTCTTTTTGGTGGTACAGGGAACTAATTTAGGACCTTCACACTGAGCTACATATCCAGACTTTTTTGTGTTTTGAAAAAAGGAAACACATTTCGTAACAAAGTAGTAAGAATTTAATAACAGTTAATCCACTATTGTCTCCAAAGTAGCTACTCAGAAAAGATTCTCTCTTACAAAGAAGAAAAAACCTTTTAACTTTTTGTTTTGAGATGGGTGTCACTAAGATGCTAAGTTGCTCATGCTGAGTTCAGACTTTCCAAGTTCCTGCCTCAGCCTCCCAGAGTGCTGGGATGACAGGTGTGTGCCGTCATGCCCAGTTTAATTTTCCTTTTCTAAATTTGTTGAGACCTGTTTTGTGACCTAACATGTAATCTATCCTGGAGAAAGTTCCATGGACACTTGAAAAAGGGTGTGTTTTCTGCAGTTGGACTGAAACTTCTATACCCTGTCAGGTCTACTTGGTTTATATCGTTGTAAAGTCCTGCTTCTGATTTTGTCTGTGTGTTCTATATGGTGTTGAAAGTCGGCTTCCTTTATGAAAGATCTTTTGCTACTTTTGTATTGCTGTCTATTCCTGCCTTTAATTCCTTCAATATTTGCTGTGTATATTTAAAGGCTCTGATATTAAGTGCATTTATGTTTATTATTGTTAATCTTTCTGGTACATCGATCCTTTTATCATTATTCAATTTCCTAAATTATATCTTTGTATCAGTTTTTGGCTTAATGTCTGTTCTTTTCTGACATGAGAATAATCAACTCTGCTCTCTTTTGATTACCTTTTGCATGCCATACTTTTTAACTACATCTTCACTTTTGGCCTGTACATGGCCTTGAAGTGAATTGTATGTAGCATGTAGTTGGGTCATTTTTTCCCCATTCAACCTCTGTGTCTTTTAATTTGTGAATTTAATCCATTTACATTCAAAGTAATAATTCATAGTGAAGGATTTACTATTGCCATTTTGCTGGTTGCTTTCTTTTAGTCTTACAGATCTTTTCTCCAGTTTTTCCTCTCTTACCATCTATCTTTATGCTTTATTGATTTTGTTGACGTGTCCTGATTCTTTTCTACCCAAGTGCTTTTTCTCATGGTCACTTTATTGCTTATATAAGATACCTTATAGTTATAATGGTCTAATTTAATAACAATTTAAATTTAATAGCATGCAAAACCTCTACAATTTAACTTCTCTTTTATGATATGAATATCATTATGTATATTTATTTAAGTAATAAACACATTTTTATTTGCAATTATTTAGTAGTTTTGTTTTTAACATTTATTTTTGAAGTAAAACTGATTCACCTACCACCTTTACAATAATACAGTGTTCTATTTGTTTATTTACTTTTAAGAATGACTCCAATATTTTTTGAGTCATATTTTCTTATGGTACCACATTGCTGTTTAGCTTCCTTTCATTTCAGCTTGAAGAACTTCTTAGCATTTCTTGTATGAAAGGCTTAGAGGTGATGAACTTCTTTAGCTTTTGTTGTATTAGTTTTTATCTTATCTTCATTTCTGGAGGACATACCTGCCCTGGTATAGCATTTTTGGTGGGCAGTTTTTCCTTCCGGCACTTGGAATGTATCTGGCTGCTGCATCTGGCTTCTGCTGAAAAATCCATTGACTGTCGAACAGAGATGCCTTTGTATATGAACAGTCACTTTTATCTTGCTCCTTTCAGAATTTTCTCTTTTAAAAAAATTTCTTTTTATTAAAACCCAAAGCAGGGTCTTTGCTAAGTTACCCAAACTGGGCTTGAACTTGTGATCGCTCCTATTGCCTCAGCCTCCCAGAATCCTAGGACTGTAGACATGTACCTGGCTCTCTTTGTCTTCCAGTTGATAGTTTGAATATAGTGTATCTTGCTGAGGAGATTTTTTGAGGGGAGCGCATTTTATTTGGTAACTTGATTTCTTGGATTTGGATGTCTGTTTCCTTCTTCAGGTTTGAGATGTTCTTACTCATTTCAATGCATTTTCTGTCTCTCTCTGTCTATGTCTCTCTCTGTCTCTGTCTCTCTCTCCTCTGGAATTCCTTTATTTGTGTGTCAATCTAGTTGGTGGTATACAAGTTCCTTAAACCTTCTGTACTTTTTTCATTCATTTTTTTTGTTTCTCTGACTAAATTATTTCAAATGTCCCAGTGTGTTTGTTTAGCCTTTCTTATGTTCAATCTAGTTTGATGTCAATCCTCTGAATTTTTGTTGAGGTTTTTAATTTATGTAAAATATTTGCTATTTATTTATTAAAATTTGCACATTCCCCAATACTTTTCTCTCTCTTTTATTTCTGGGAGGGGTGCTGGAATTGAACTCAGGACCTCACACTTGCCGGGAAGGTGGTGCACCACTGAGCTAAATCTCTGACCCAAGGTTTTTATTTTTTTTAAACCTCTGCGTGTCTCTGTGACAATTGTACCTTTTCCTAGGTTTGGAACCTCTGCATCTGGTTCTTCATTTCATTTTCCTTGACTCTTCATGTTGATGTTCACACATTAGACAAATGGCCTGTCCTCCCACAGGAGATAATAATCACCCATCAGACTGGAGGAAGATTAGGAGGCTCCTACCCTATCCTCTCCCCAGGGTGAAGCAAGCAAGTGTGGCTTTTGTCCTCTCACTCTGTGGGAAGCCGGAGGGTGAGTTATGGTCTCTGCCAGCCCAAGCTGTCCTCCCAGGCCGCACCTCTAACCCCCTGAGCTCTGAGACTGGCAGGAGAGAGAGCAGTCAGCAGGAGAGCCTCCTCAGGAGAGCTGAGAGCCAGACAGCCCAGGAAAGCCTTCCTCTTGTGCGAGACATCAGTAATAAGGGGGACTCTTCTCTTCTTTTCCCCTTCCCTTCCCTTCCCTTTCCCAGTCTGAAGATAGAATCTAGGACCTCGCAATGCCAAGCAATCTCTTTATTGCTGAGCTACACTTCCAATCCTGTCTCCTTCTCTTTCTGTGCTGCACCCGCGACAAGGGCTCTGGTAATTGTGTGTCCCACAGACCCTTGCTAGCATTGGTAGGTCTGGTTGACTTAGTCACTGAATTTCTCAGACAGGGACTTTCTGCTCAACTGGTGATTTGGGGGAGGCCTGTCTATTCTTCTGCCTTGCTGATGTCATTCTTTCCCAGTGCTGACACTTTGACCGTGTTCAGGGTGAGGACGAGGGGTCTGCTGTAGACCGTCCTATCCGATGCTGGTGATCAGTGAGATGGCTCGAATTCGACAGGAGAGCTCAGTCTGCGTGTGGAGGCCACGGTGCCTGCAGGAAGCCAGTGCTCGGCTTCTCTTTTCCAAAACTTCCACATTTGCTCTGAAAATCTAAGAAGCCATCCCAAGGTTTGAACATTTTTGAAATGAGGAGTGCCATTTTCTTCTATGGTTTAAACAACCCTACATGAGACACTGACAACCTAGTCTACTTTAGCATATTAAGGAAGACTTAGAGCATGTATTTATCATCCATGAAATGACTTTAAATATTCATTTCTTTTCATCAAATTTTACTGAGGCATTTTGCATTATATCTTAATGCACATGACAACACAGTCTTAAAATAAAGCCTTGTTTTCTATATGTTTTCTGTATATGATTTATTTAGCCTTTTTAAAAAAAATTTTGTTGAGAGGGTCTCATCTTGCTATGTAGCTCAGGCTGGCCTTAAACAAACAGCTACTACCCTCCTGCCTCAGCCTAATAAGTGCTGAGATTACAGATGTGTTCCACCATGCCTGGCTTCTAGTGTTTCTTTCTACTAAAAACTCAATTTGAAAAATAAAAAAAAAATTGTTTTAATAATTTTGCTTGAGTCTCTCTGACAACTTCAACGTAATCATATTAGCTAGAATAGAAAAAAGGGAGGAAATAGTTTTATAAGGCACCTGAATTCATACTGTGGAGGTAAAAGAGAAATTTGTGTTTTGCTTAGTCACTGTTTTATTTTAATAAAAAGCTTAGCTGCCCAGTCAGAATGGCTAGCACTGCAGATTGAAGCTGAAAAGCAGAACAATATGTCAGAGCAGAAAAATACCAAAGCTGAGTTTGGCTTATCCATCTTCCTGGAATGGAAGGAACGTGAGAGATCTGTGGTTTGTGCCAGGCTGCCCCGACCGCAGGCTTGTGGTGCAAACATCAGAGTCAGGACGTCAAACAGACCAATGCGAAGATTCTCTTCTGACTTCCGTAAAATTTTATATTATTCTGTGACTGTGAATTTTCCTTTTGGATATCTAGCATTTAAAAATTATTAAATATTTAAAATATTTATAAATAGTAAAAAAGTAACAAAGTTAGCACTTGATTTTACAAATATCAACATACTTCCATATAAAAAAATCCTGAAATATTGTCTCAGAAAATAATGGAATCAAAATTGTGATTTTGTTAATGGAAAGTGGGAAGAGAAATATTTTATTTGATAGCAAATGGATGGAATGTGTCAACAGAATTTAACCATTGTCAATTATATTTAAGTATTTCTATATTTCACCATAGGTGTGATTTTAAGTCCCTGTTTTCCTATTGCTCATGACCCACAGGTTATAAAGTATTAATCAGAACTTGAGATGTCTGGGATATTAATAGTTTTATAAAATATTCTGTATAAAGAGAAAAACGTATTTTGTGAAAGTAGTCTCAAAAGGCAGATTTTTAAGTAAGTATTCCTGAAACTCATGTTTGTTACTCTCTGTTTTCTTCCTTGGATTCTGCTTTCTTCTATTCTCAGCCTAACTGTACCCTCAACCAGTTCTGGAATATCTTAGCTCCAGGCAGTGCTAACTTCTCTTAGCATTCCTTTTCTTAGTTAAGTGCAACCTAAGATTTGGGTATGAGATTAGACTATTTTTTATTTTCCATAAATTATATATTTTTCTGTCTGGGCATGGTGTTACATGCCTGTAACCTCAGAACTCTGGGAGGCTTAAGAGAATCATAAATGAAGACAGAGAGAGAGAGAGAGAGAGAGAGAGAGAGAGAGAGAGAGATGAGAGAGAAGAGAGAGAGAGAGAGATGCATGTCCTATATATACCATATATAGGACATGCATATATTTAGTTAGGCATAAAATGTTTCATGTATTTGAAAAGTAATTGGATAAGGGAGGCAATACTCTTATTGGTGGGTTAGTCCATCAATGAGTTCATAGCTAACTGTACTGCTGCTGAGGGGATCCCTGGGAGTATGACCTGGAAGGATGTATTAGTTTCCTGGGGTACTCTCTTCCTTATCCGCTTCCTGGCCACCATGACATGAGCAGCTATCCCCTGCCATGCCCTTCTACAGTGTCATTTCTGCCTTGCAACTGGCCAATCATGAACTGAACCCACTGAAACTGACAAAAACATAAACCTCTTTTGCTTTAAATTGTGAATGATGGGCATTTTGTCTCCGTGACAAATATATTTTCTAAAAACTACCAGATTTTACATGAAAATTAGAATTATAACAAACTAAAGTTGTAAAATTAGGTGCATTATTGTTGTTACCATTTGTGCTTATATTGTTATTAATATATAGAATTTGTTCTTATTAATACTTCTCACTGTCAATATTGAGAAAGTTCATTTGTATTCTGAATCTCAGGACAATTAATTGTAATACATATCTTCATGTATTTCCTCTCTCTTTCACTCCTAGATTTAAAATCTGCACCTTTCACAATGAAAATTTTGTAAATATTGAGTATACTGAACAGTCACAATTGGAATGAGCCCTCGTTTCGTACAAGTGCAGTACTTCTGGTAAACCAGTAATGTAAGGTTTTACCACCTACTCATCTTTCTCAAATGTCTATCTCCTTTGCAGCACTGGGAATGGAACTCAGGAGTGCTCTACCACCATGATACATCCCTCATCCTCAATTTTTATTTTGAGACAGGGTCTTTCCCAACTGCCCTCAAATTTGCAATCTTCCTGCCTCAGCCTTCTGAGTAGCTAAGATTACAGTTGAGATTGTACACTAAGCACCAGATCTGAGGACTGCTTTAAACCCAAACCTGTGACACTCTAGCGCAACAGTGTCTCTGTCCGAGCTTTCTTCCTCAGTGTCTTGCTCTTTGTAGTATTCTCACTCTGCTGCTTTTCAGTTCAGCTTTCCCCCCCTTACTATCCTTTTTCCATGTGGCCAGTGACACCATTTTTATCAAGTACTAATCTGATGATATTCTGCTTTTTAAAAAGCTGGCAAGCAACCTGATTCTATGGCTATTTGTCATTCCACGAAACCTCTGCATTTCACATCTTCTTTCTCTTGTGGCTAAGTTGTTTTTCTACATACAATTGTTTTCCTTCCCTCTCGACTTGGCACAGTCTACATATCCTTCAAAATCCCAGTCAGATGTCGCTGCGTATCCAGGAACAAAGAATCATAGGCACTTTCATGGCTCTAGTGCTCTAAGTCTAGCCCTTATACCATTTTCCAAAGCTTGTGCCCTCGTGTGTACATATAATGCACCCAGGAATCCCGTATCTTGTTAAAATAGCACACGATTTGGAGCACAAGCTTTCATTCCAGCACTGCCGCCCTTAGCTCTGTAGACTTTAGATATCATATTTTCAGTGCAATGGGAAGAATCAAGTTTTTCTTGGGGTGCTGTTATGCAAGAGGCAATTGCAGACATGCTGTCCTCCATTTATAATGGCTTATTTATGATCTCCTTAAGGTTCTATTTATCATGTATATTTGTATCCTAGTACCTAGCAGAGAGCCCAGCACGTAGTAAACTCTCAAATATTTATTGAATTAATGATAGAATTAGTAACCAGTGATTAAATATAGACATTGAGTTGCCTATAATTCCAGCACTAGGAAGGCTGAAGCAGGAGGATCATGAATTTATAACCAGCTTGGCATAGCAAGACAGTTTTAACAAGCCAAAAATAAAATATGAAAAAATACATACAGGCATTGACAGAAAAAGCAACTAAAACATTTATATGGTAATGTAAATACATTATGTATAATATGCTAATATTTATTTATATACTAATATAAATATACTACTTAGTGAGTGTATTACAAGTATATAAACTCTAGTTGGGTTTAAGGTATAGCCAAGTATATAAACTGTAGCTGAAATGGAACTGTTTTGTCATTTTGTAATTCTGTTTTCAATTTGACTTCTGATTAGGGAGACAAACCAAAATCCTCAAATCTACTTCCTTGATGTGCTTGAACAAAATAATTTTCAGGCTGAAACAACTGGCTTCTCTCCTTTAAACTCAGAATTTGTAACTCAGAGATTCTCAATCATATGAAATTTGGTTAAATACAAAATCAAAGCTAATTCAGACCATTAATTACAGAGCTTCTAAATGGTCTATTCAGCTCTGATGGCTATATTCTCTGGAAGAAAACTGCAACAATTATAAAACAGTTATTCCTGTTGGCTAGGAAATTTCAACTTCTTTGGGATTTTACCCACTTGTTAGGAGTAAGGTGCCTTGGGAAACTGTACAGGTTAGCTTTGGCTACCTTGCAATCAGCATCAGCAAGAATAATCCAGGGCTGGGAACCAGGAAGGGCGGACGGATGTCGTTTTGAATGTGGAATGTGTGCTCCTCTTTCTGGTCACAGCACCCTCAGTTTGCCTTAGAGATATGACACCCCACGGAGTCTCAGTCTTGCTAGGACTGTGAACCAAGGTGCTTCACCCTCTTCTGCACCACCCATGCAGTCCCTCCTAGGTCAGCCGGATGCTCTGAAGTCATCCCAGCCACTGTGTCACAATCCTGCTACCCTGATCTGCACAGCTGTCCTCGGTTCCCGTCAGTCTGTGTTTTCTCTTCTGTGCACAGAACCATCTGATACACTTGCAGGGAGTCGCTTTTCACGTGTTATAATCAGGAGGATCCAGTTAATAATAACCAGAAAATCCTAATACATGCAATATAGGGAAATTTGTTTTCCCAAGAAAATTATTTAAATCTCAATATTATCTTAAGCAATGTCAAGTAGTACACTCCATCTATGTCACAGTCATGAATTCCTAAAGGCAGATGGCTCCTGTATGATTGGGAGCAACTGCCAGCCCTCCTGAGCCCCAGCTCTCTCATCTGTAAAATGATGACTATAAAACTACTAGGCACACTTTCTTTACAGGCTTGTTGTGACAGCAAATTGGACAAAAATAGAATGAAAGTGTTTTTCAAATCACAAAGCATTCGATAAAGTAATGTATTTATCTCTCATTTGTTATTTTAGCAAATATTTCCTGCAACAAGATGCTCTTACCAAAAAGTTTGTACCTTGGGAGTATTTTAATGTTCAGAGTACAAAGAAAGTGTCAATGTTTGAAAAATGTGGGGTCCACTTCTCTGAACAATAACTGTGTCCCAAGCTGGTAAAATGCCTTTTTATAACTTTGGTTACCAATAATGTGTGGTATTGACAATACTTTGTTTCAGTTTATGAAAAAGAGTATATAGTTTAGAGATATTTTAAGGGAGATTTGGGGGGGGGATAGAATGGAATCATGCAGAAAACTGAATTTTAATTCATAGTCTCCGATCAGCAATTTAAGTTGACATTTAATTTTCTACATTAAGAATGTGATCTCAGTTCTTATCATTTGTTATGGTTTCGATTGGAATGCTCCCTCCCAATTGCTCACATGGTCAGAGCATGGGTTTGCAGAAGGTGGCCGAGTCATGAGGGTTAGAGCTTCATCGGCGGATTAATCATGATCCATTACATCATGCATTATTGGGCGGTGATGGAAACAAGGGGTAGGGCCTCACTGAAGGGAGTGGATTATGGCTGTGTGACCTTGGGGGCATGTGACTTTGTTCCAGCCTCTTCTTTGTCTCTTGTTTTCTATCCTTGCTTCCTGGATGCCCTGAAGTGAGCATATTTCCTTTGCCACGATGTTCCTGGGTTGGACTCATCCAACCATCGACTGAAACTTTTGAGGCCATGAATCCACATAAGCCTCTTCTCCTTTGTGTTGCCTTTCTCTTACTCATCCTGTGAGAAGAGCAATCAGAAACAGGAGGAAATGACACTTGCCTCTCAACTGGAACTCATGGCCCCGAGTCTGGGCTCTTTCATGCAGTATCTTTGTTTCTTTAAGAGATTAGTGCCTGCCCTGTTCCATAAGAACCAAACGAGATTATAAATTCTTTCAGAAGTACCCAATATTTTAAAATATAAAATAATATTTATATGCCAGCAATTATCATTTGGTTTCAATCAAATATTTACTTAGCACTCTTCACTCCTGGTTACTGTCAGCTAGACAAGCCTTCTTGTTTTTTTATCAAATTTTTTGTGTGTTTTGCAATACCAGGCATAGAATTAAGGGCTTTTGCACCAACTGCACTCCCAGCTGCCCTCTACTGTCCTCTTTTTGTTTTTAGACAAGGGCTCAGTCACATGAGCTGGGTTTGAACTTGCAATTCTCCTGCCTCAGCTCTCGGAATACTAGGATTACAGATCGCCTTTCTGTTGCTGTGTTAGGGATCTGTTTTAGGTCCAGAGCATCCTATGATTGATGGTGAGAAAACGTAGCGCACAGGAGAGGCTGCCGCGTGTGGAAATGCACCGGCATCACCAGAAACCGTCCCTTGGATCATGTCAGAAACCGCGTTCCCAGATGGACCAAGTCAAGAACTGGTGCTTTGTTTTGTTTTTGATTTGTTCTGTATGGGGTCTTGCTGGGCTGCTCAGACTGACCTCACACTCCTGGGCTGACAATACCCTCCTTCCCCAGCTCCCAAGTAGCTGAAGGCACTGCTGTGTGCCACTGTCCCAGGGAGGAATCAGTGTATTAACAGCACCTTCAAGGGATTCTGATGTCCACTAAGTATAGAAGCAATGGCTTAGACATGTCCATTCCAGCTACTTATCGACGTGTAGTTATTCCTTATTATATTAATAACAATGTAGTAATAATGACAGAATAAGCCTGAGAAAAACCATTTTTGCCCCTTCCTTCAATAGGTGACTATTCACCAGGAGCCCAAGTGACTCAAAACTTGTCAGAGATTTCCTCTTCGCTCTTAAAGTAAGAGCCACAGGATTTACAGCAGCTGAAGATTCTCCTGAGCTGGCCCTGGAGCTGCTCAAATAACTTCTTGTTTTCATCTCTAGCACCTCGGCTGCC
Organism: Hydrochoerus hydrochaeris; assembly: GCA_004027455.1. NCBI lineage: Eukaryota > Metazoa > Chordata > Mammalia > Rodentia > Hydrochaeridae > Hydrochoerus > Hydrochoerus hydrochaeris. The sequence continues at coordinate 44,292 of PVLA01005745.1, read as the reverse complement.
CAATATACCTTCCCGCCTCCAGGCTCGGCACACGCCATCTCCTCTGCTCTTCTCCATCTCTGTGCTGACGGGCTCTCTGTCCTCATGGCCTCTGACTGGATGTCACTTTATTGGGGGGGGGGCCTCACCTGAGTCCTTTCTTCCACTCACAGGTCTGATCTGCTTTCTTCTTCGCTGCACTGTCCCTACCATGATGTCAGTGCCGTGACACCAGAGCTTCAGTCCAGGATCCAGTACGGGCACAGCCTGGGCGAAGGTGATGATTCATTTCTGTTCAATGGAGTAATAAAGTTCATTATAGCATTCAAGCACCCTGGGAAGAGCAGGTCCCATGTGCTGATGACACCTAGATTTCCTAAGTCCTGCTATCCTGTGAAAGTTTGCCTGTGCCTGTTGCTCAGGGCTCTGGGTCTCTAATGCCTCGGCCCACCCCAAGATGAGGGATCAAGACCTGTGTGCCTTGTAACCCTGGAATCTGACTGGCACCTCTATCGAGGCCCTTGGTGGCGATCACCTATGTGCTGCTCTCAGGGTCAAAGGTCCAGATGCAGGGCTGTAAGTACAACCAGCCATGCCATTAGTTGGGGGCCTCCAGAGAATCAGAACCGCTAGGAAAAGGGGTTTCTTATGAGGAACTGACCTGTGTGATTACGGATGCTGACCAGGCCAAAACCTGAAGAGCTAATATGCTAGACTGAGTCCAGTGACCAGGAGCTGCTGTGGACCCAGGAGCAGGTGGTGTTGTGTCTTACGTGGGGCAAGATCAATATTTGGTTCTCATTAGGCATTCACTTGATTGGTTGAGACCCTTCCGTCCAAGAGAGGACAATCTGCTTTCCCCCATTAAAGGTTGGCTTCATCCAAAACAGCCTCCAAGACAGTCCCAAAATAATGTTTCAGCAAATATCCGGTGGACCAGCTAAGTTAAACATGGAATTAACCATCATCTGGGCACTGTACTTCTAGAGCACTTATCTAAGTGCTGGGAATAGAACTCAGGGCCACACTCATGCTAGACAAGTGTTCTTCCACTAAAAACTATATCCCTAACCCGCTAGGGGCTTTTTTTCTGGTTTTTGTTCTGGAGAATGAACTCAGAGTTTTAATACTGAGCTATCTCCAGTTGTATGTACTTTTTTTTTTATTTTTCTTATTTATTAATTTAACTTTGAGACAGTGTCTTCCTCAGTCACTATAAGTTACTGGGGCCAGGCTCAACTTGTAATCATCCTGCCTCAGCCTTCCAGAGTTCTGGGGTTACCAGTGTGCACTACCATATCTAGCTCTCCAGGGCTGTCTTCATTCTATCGTCTCAATGCCTTGTTCTTATGTTTTGCTACTGTTGATTTGCAAAGGGAATTGAGGCTTAAGGTCCAGCAGAGAAAAGAACCCAATCCTGGGCCCATCTAAATTGAAAATAGGTATCTCGTTCACTAAATGAATCTATTTTTTACAAAATGTTCGTTAATTCTAGGGAAGAAGAAGGCACAAAGAAAAGTTGAGTAGTTAGAGTCAGGTTTTGTTTTTGTTTGGGCAGCTGGTTTTGCTTTAGGGTTCATTGCTGTCAGCTTTTAACTAGAGAGGAATAATTTTTTGGTACATTTTTAGTGTCTTTTAGGGACATCAGCCTTTCTGTCACTCAGGAAGCAACTGTGTCAGTGAAGCCATGAACAACTTACTGAATAGCTTTCTACAAATGTCCAACAGCTCAGAACCCAGGCAAATCCTTAGCCAAAAAAGTGGTAGTGCTATTTATATTCAGATATAAATAGAAGTGTTTTATTTGCTATGACTGCCAGCTTTTGTCTTTCCTTTATGATACCCCAGCAGAGACCTTTCTATGCATCCAGTCAAAATACTGAGGATTATCCTTTGGTTAAGCACAATTTCCTCTCTGGATGCTTCTCTTCATTATCTGCAGATCCCAATGCAAACTGTTCTATGAAACCAAAAAGAAAAAATAATTATTTCACCCCCAAGAATAATTTTTAAAAGGCCATGAAACAAACATCTACATAGAAGTCACATAAGATTCTAACATTTTCGTTTGAGTTGTATTAGCAGGATTGAGCTAATTGAATGAGCAGGATTGAGCTGGATTAGCAGGTTCTCTCTGCATGGAGGTAAAAGGAAAGCTTGAAAAAGAAGCACCAAGTTTTGGGTGGGATCATGCTAATCTGTGGTATCTGTGTGGATAAGCAGCTACCACAGCTACAGGTGAAGCTGTGCTTTTTAGTTTCTTCCACGTCAACATGAAAGCAAAAGACTTAGAAAACTGCAAGTCCACGCATCAAACGAGTGAAGGATGTTGTTTTCTACTTTCCATTGGGAGAACAAGTGCTGAGTGTTGAAGACACATTTACACCCCACATAAAGCAGAAGGAGACAGATCTGAGCTTGCAGAGCAGAGAGCAGCACGGAAGAGGCAGGGAGAGATGCTGATGAAGAGGCCAGTCCTGGTTCTGGCTGTGCTCTGGGAAGAGCTCAGAAGGGGAGGTAGCAGGGGAGAGCGAAGGCCAGGGACTGAAAGCAAGAGGAGCACGTAGGACAGGAGCAACAACTGGATCCTAGATGTTCCCATCCTGACCCCACCAGCACGCCCTCCCACAGGTACACTCAAGGTACCTTCCCTGGTGTTATGGTTTGTGTCTAGGTGTCTCCCTCAAAGCCTCATGCAGTCATGGCAGGGGCTGAGTCCAGTGCTTGTGGTTGGTTCGCTGTCTAGTGCTGCGATTGGCAGTGTGAGTGCTGCAGCCACCCAGGGGTGGGGAGCTGGCCTACAAGATAAGGAAGGGAAGGCCGGGTGCTTTTCTCTTCTGCCATGTTGCTCTTGTTGCCTCTGGTAACTGTTGCACCTGCTCTGCTGCACCACAGCCACACCATCCTGCCTTGGAGCCAGCTGATTATAAACAGAAATCTCCACAAACTGTGAGCTAAGTAAACCTTTCCTTCCTTAATTCTGGTGTCAGGCATTTTGTCCCAGCAATGAGAGAAGAGTAACCAAGGCACCTGGTACAAGTGAAGCACACTGCTCCCAGACTCAGGGCCATTCGGCTCAGCGAAGGGTAGGAGTGAACTGGAGAGGTCGGGGGAACTAAGAGGGTTCTACTGGGGAATGGTGGGATGTTCACACTCCCCCCACCCGATTTGCTCCTGGTATGGGAGACTGGGTGACTTTTCTCTGCAGAAACTGAACGTCCTCAGTGAAAATGCCCACGGAGCAGGGACTTGGGAGAGCGCCTTCTCTACAGGTGAGACATATTTTTTTTTAAATTTTATTTAAAGAGAAAAAAAGCAAAACAGAAAAAGGGGTAGAAACAATACAGAATTTCAGAAAAAAAATAAACAGTAAGAAATCACTAGTTGATAAATTACATATTGTCCTTTTAGACACAGTTGTTCAAGTTACAAAATTAAAGCATAGAAAGTGGACATTCAAACAATGAGGCTGCAAAGAGTTCTGTCCAATGATCCAATAAAAACTTAGCAATATGGTCATCAATCCTACACACTTAAGCATAAATGCAGTTATATCCTTTAGAGCACTTTCTTTTCCTCCTCTTGCTTTTTAAGTCCATTATCTGTTTAATTATATCCTGTTTCAGGTTGCTCAGTACCTTACTGACCTGTTTTGTTGTTGTTGTTTACTTTTTAATCACCTTCTATTATTCTGTTGCTTTGTTTTTGAGTTTCTCCTCTTCCATGCCCCATTGATCAGCTTTGGTGGAGTTGGGAGTTTTTTGGAGGCATTTTATTAACTTTGTTATCTTTTTTTTTTTTTTTTTGAAGGTAGCAAAATACAGAACAGGACAGAACAAACCCATGCAAGGCAGTGCAGTGAAACTGGCACAGAACCTCACAGCAAGTCACCAGGACAACAGCAATAGGCACAACAGTCCATCCCGTTCTGTTCATATTAGCTGCTCTTTCAATCAGGTAGAGCAAAATGGAAGGAAATATCGAACTTATAAAAGCAGAATATTGAATAGAGAAGTACCATTAATCAGAACTGAGCAAAACAGTGATAAAAATATTTGTCTTCAAAGAGATGGCAGAAGGAAATCCCCCTAATAGCCAAGACATCTTTGAAGAAGACCAATAAACTCTCAAGTCCTGCTCAGATTCAGAGTTTTCAATATGCTTTGTAGTGACTCATGCTTAATTACAAATTAACAGTTTTTCAAGAAATCGATGCTTAAAAAGAAAGAAGTAAGCAAAATAAAAAACAGAAGAAATTCAGCAGGAAAAATTCTAATAAAGATATTAGAACAGACAAAAACCAAATTTACCCCCAATGAAATGAGATGATATTTTATTCAAGAAAAAAAATACCAAAACTATGCAAAAAGCACCAAGAGGAAGTTAGAACTCTCGGAAAACTATAAATGAGAACTGAAACAAACAAACGAAAACTTCATTAGAGATTTGAAGGAGAAAAAGCCAACAAGAAACAATTAAAAATTTTTTTTCATGGTGACAGTGACATTGTCTAGCACGCTTCTATCCCCAGTACTGCAAACAAAACAAAACAAAACAAAACAAAAAAACAAAAACACATGACAACAATGACAAAAGCAAAAAGAAAAGTAGGAAAATGTTATGGTTTAGACCTGGAGTATCCTCTAAAATCCCAGGAGATGATGAGGTGATTGGGTCATCAAAACTGGGGTGCGATGGTCACCACTGCATCAGTCCCTGCTGAGCTGGTAGCTGATTGGCTGGTAGCAGATGAGGCTTGGCCAGAAGTGCTCCCTGGAGGTCACCCAAAGGCCTTTTCTCCCGCTCTGCCTCCTCGCTTTGCTTTCTGTGGATCCTGGCCACCAAGGCTCAAGCAGGTCTCTGCAGCAACCCCTGGCACTGTGCTGTTTCTGGCTGGAGCCAGCTGAGCCATCAACTGAAAACAGGAGCCAAAATAAACCTCCCCTCCCCCTCTCCTCCTTTAAATTGTGGGTTTTGGGTATTTTGTCCCATTCAAGAGGAAAGTGACTAAGACAAAAAGATAAGAAACAAATCTTTACAAATGTGTGAATTCCATTTAACTTTGTTAAAACAAATGCAAGGCCTGGAAGTGGGAACATACTTTTTAAAAGAAGGTTTCATTTGTTTGTTTATGAGTTCCCCCTCTTCAAATCTGAGGGATACTAGTTTCTAGGTTAAATGTCTTTTCTTCCCCTAACCTGATTCCCCAAAACAAAAAAGCTATAAAACGCCTAAATATGTTGTAAGATTAGAATAACTGTTTAAGACAAAGGGCAGATGATCCAAATATATTGGTGTATCTCAGTATCAACACTGGGACTGGGAAAGTAAATGGAGATGTGCTTTGTACAAAGTAAAACAATTCTGCTCTGTGAAGGTTCAACCCAGAAGACTATACAAGGGAGCGCTCCAAAATTTTTCAAGGCAAATATACTTCTGTTTAAGATCATATGTGTTCGCTAAGAAAGGTGAATATCAAACTAGGGTAAAAGGCAGGTTCTGGAGGACACGTGGTACCACACAGAAAGAGGGAAACTTGGTTCCAGGAGGCAACTGGGCACCAGTACCAGGTAGAGCAAGCCCAGGGCACATGGCAGGCCAGGGGAGGAAATCAAGAGACAGCAAACTGTCCTGTGGACAGCTCAGGCAGCGTGGACAGTATGGACAGTGTGAAAGACATAGCTCATGGTGTGCAAGTATTTTGTTTGCATCCCTCATTGAGTATAGAGGAATTGTCTTGGGCTGCAAGTAGAACATATAATATAGTTAACATGGGTTGGGGGTGTGGCTTAGCAGTACAATGCCTGCCCAGCATGTGCAAAGCCCTGTGTTTCATCCTCAGTACTGGGAAGAAAATTATATAGTTAATGTGCATGAGTAACACAACTTCTTTTAAAAATATTTTTGTTATAATATTGGAGGAGGAGGAGGCAGAGGACAAGAAGGAGATGGCAAATCATTTGTGGGAAGAAGGTTGGTTGAGTAGGGAACTTAAAAATTAGTGATACAGGAATATGAAATCAAGCTAATAAAATAGTTTATAAACCTCCACAGGAAATGGAATGTCCACTTTCAGTCTTCTTTACCCATGGTTTTGCATCCAGGGATACAGCCAACCACAGGTGGAAAATATTTTAAAAAGTAAAAATTTCATCTCTGCTGAAGATTTATAGGTTTTTGCTTTTTCCATTTCTCCTAAATAATATAACAGAACAACAATGGTATGGCATTTAGATTATGCCAGATATTCTGAGTAATCTAGAGATTACTTGAATGATACAAGAGGAAGTGGGAGGTTACCTGCAAATACTGCATATCATGGTTTATGTCAGTGGCCCCAAGCCTCATGCAATTATGGATGCAACCAAATCTAGCATTTGTGATTGGTTCGTTGTCTGGCGCTTGGATCGGTGGTGTGAGTGTTTCATCCGCCCAGGGATGGAGCCAGGACCTGATGTATTGGCGGGAGGAAGGTGTGTCTCTCTGTCTTGCCAGTTCATGCTTTGTGGTTTGCCGCCAGCCATGAATGGTAGCCCACCATGCCACCCTGATACTTGGAGCCAGCTAAGGATGGACTGAGACCTCTAAAATCATAAGAAATAAACCTTTCTTTCTTTTATGTGGGGTGTCAGGTATTTTGTCTCAGCAATGAGAGTAAAACGTAACCAAGACACTGCACCATTTCATTTTAGGGACTTGTGCACCTGTGGAGCGGGATGTCTGGGTGGGGGTTTTGGGACCCACCCCTCTGATACTGAAAGATGAATGCACATAACAGACTGGTTGATTCAGGAGTGAAAAATTACAGATTTACATTCAGTGTTAGTAAGAATGTGTGATGTGTTTCCAATTAGGAGGAAAATGGGGGAAGCCTGGGTTAGGCCCTACTTCTCTGTCCACTTTCTAGGCCAGCAGAGCACATCTAAACAGATCAGCAAACACACTTCAGACACTGACTAACACTGGACACATACAGTAAATGCTGAGGAAACAGTTGTATGAATTTAACATGGTAGACCTTGGGAGATACCCCAAAAGGAAAAAGGGGAGGGCAGGGTTCTGTGTTTTTAATGTCATATAGATGTATGTTTTAAATGGTTCAGATTAATTTTTAAATTTACTTTTCTGGTGCTTGAATTGAAAGCAGGGCTTTGCACATGCTAATAATGTGTTATGTGGCTGGGCTACATCTCATCCCCCTAAATGAAGTTTAGATAGATGCAGTTTTCAGGGTATAATTATAGGACAAGTACTTAATCTTGTCTATAATTTTTCTATATTTTCCATTGTTTTTTCTAAAATTCAGGCCAGGAATCTATGATAGAAATAGTCCTCAAGGGCTGGGCATGTAGTTCAGTGATAAAGTGTATGCTCTGTGAGCAGGAAGCCCTGATTTCAATTCCCATCACAGGAAAAAAAAAAAAATCCCCAAACTTGTTTTGTAACTTTTCTTGTTATCAGTCAGGAGGTCAGCAGAGATCAGAAGACATGCTCCCATGAGGATCATTATAGGGAAATGGAATAAAGCGCTCCTACCAGAGGAGATTACTGAGTGTCAGAAACGAGCAGGGCTACTCAGAAGGGAGGGAAGGTCTTCCACAGCCAAGCACAGGAAGGAGAGCTGGGACCCAGGCTGAGGGACTCACTGGAAAGCCTGGGACTCTGCCCTGCACCCTTCCTGGGAAAAACTCAGCTGCCTCTAGCTCTCTCTCCTTGAGATCTCAGCTGGGGCTCAGAGAGTGAGTAGCTGTGAGGCGCCTTGAAGCTACCTGTGCCACGCACAGCTAACGAGGGCTGGGAGGCCCCACCGGCCCGCAGCTCTGCTTAGCACCTGCAACCCAGAGGGCGCCTGCCCCGCGCTGCAGGGAGCCTGGGCGCAGACGTCTGTGCACACCTGCACCTGTTTCTCCTCCTGCCCAGCCCACGCCTCTGATGTTGGCCTCTGTGAAACTGGTTTAATTTTCTAAATTTATACAGGCTGTTTGCCTTCTTCACCTCCACCGGTCATTGTTGCGAACAGCAGCATTTATCACGGCTACCTGCAGGAAAGGGGCACAGAATGTTCCAAGAGCGAAGAAATCAAGGTACTTGCCGACGTCAGGACCTGGGAAACTGAGCAAATTGTTACCACATTTTCTATTTAAAAATGTACAGAAAGGGTGAAAGCTGATGATGTCGAGGTGACGTCATCCTTATCAGATCCAGACAAAGTCAGGTGCAAGGTCATGGGGGGATGGGACGGGGACTGGAGCTGGGGGGCTGGGGGGTGGGGGTGGGGGTGCCTGCCTGTCTGAGATACCTTGTGAAGAATTTTCTAAATGGCCCAATAGAGATTTCATCTCATTCTATACACACCTCATGCTTCGCATGTCTTGTACATAAGCACAGATTTCTGTAACAAAGTTTATCTTTAATGTTCGTGAAAATTGCAGTGAGCATAGACTTGATGAAGTCCAGGAATCAGAGAGAAATGGTAGAGAAACCCCTTGGTGCTTCAGAAGGGAGTCAAAGAAAGCACCTAAGGAGGGAGGCCTAGTTTCTTCTACATTACAGCACAGGTAATGGAATAGCTCCTGCACAAACCTTGGTTTCCTCATTTAAAAACAGAAGAAATCGTGAAGGTGTTAGACGCTGTGTATTTCTGGGACAATCCCCGACACCCACATCTTACAGGAGAAGAGATTACTTTAGCTTATGCTTTCAGGGGTTTCAGTCCAGGGTTGGTCAGCTCCAAAGCAGAAACATCCTGATGGAAGAGTAGAGTGGAGCAGAGGTCCAAAGAGGGAGGCATCAGGGGCCAGATGTATGGACTACATGCAGTGTTTGCAGTGTGTGAAGGGATGTGGGTGGTATGTATGTGCTGTGTGTGTTTGAATGCCATGTGTGTGCATGTGGAGCATGGTATGTGTGTGCTATGTAGGTATATGTGCTGTATGCATGTGTTGTGTGTGAACACATATAGCTGGGGTGTGTGCGTTTGCTGTGCATCCATTCAACATTAAATGTACACCTGACACTTGACTAGCTTGATTTTTTAATCTTGTTTGAAAGATTATAAATCTTATAGAAAGCTCCTCTTAGTTGACTAAATTTATCACAATTTTCATGAAGAAAAAGTTAAGAACGTATCAGGCGTATAGTTTTTGACTCTAGAAAAATTAGGAAAGAATAAAAATCAGTAAGTTAAAATGACATGACATAATAATAATGTGAAAATGAGATTGCAAATACATTTTATAGAGATTGAGAAATCATAAGACATATACTTTACTGAGATAAAAGGTTTGATCTAGAAAACAATCTGAGCAGTAAAATATGTTTTATACATTACCCTGAGGAAAAGGGAATCATAATTAAACTTGCTCCAATATTTAAAATGAGTCAACAGTTGTAGAAAGTGTTTTGACATTCAGAGCTCTTTTTTTTTTTTTTTAGAGGAAATGATGCTGAGTTTTCAACACATTTAAAATAGCATCAAATTTTAAGTGAAGTTAATGTATAAGTTAATGCTAATGTTTGGAAGAGTTTATTGATGTTAAACTGGCAGTTCAAGTCAAATAATTTGATTTTTTAAGCTGAAAATTTAGATTATATAAATGAGTTAAATATCAGATAAGTACTAACTCAGATGGATTTTTTTTTCCTTCGAATGTCACCAACATTCATGACATGTAAGTGACTTAAGTGTTTTCAAAGTAGAAGTGTTTTTTGAGACAGGGTCTCGCTAGGTAGCCTAGCCTGCCTTCAGCTTGCAATTCTCCTGCCTCAGTCTCCTGAATGCTGGGATTACAAGTATGCATTACAACACCAGACAAGTATTTTTAAACCCTCAAGTCCTAGAATTAGTACTGGAATCATTTGTGTAGGTAAAGAGACCTAATACTTATAAATAATCCAGAGTGTCTTTATAATAGATGTTATATTTTCTACATGGAAGCTTAACAAGGTATAAGTGTAAGTGAAATTTCTCTGTTTTTTAAAATACTGCTTTTCATTTCTAATAGCACTGATTTTACTCCAGTCATGTTTGACAGATTGGGATAATTTCCATAACAACACAATGTAGAATCAGTTTTGGGTCTTCCTTGGTATGACATTTGAGAAAGACCATCTTTAAACTACTGCAGTAAAGCCATGAAGCCATTTTAAGAGTTTGTTCTGGAAATGACCCCTTCAAATTCAATCTATGAAGTGTTAAGTGAAATGATTCTCTAAATATACCCAGGTTAGAGTGAACAGAGATAGAATCTTCAGCTCACGTAAATCTCAAAGTAGACTGGAATAACTGATTCCATTGAATAACTTACATTTTCAGTGTATTGATTTTCTAGGGCAACCAGAAAAAAAGTATTATAATCTGAGTGATTTAGCAACACAAATTTATTTTCTCAAATCCCGGAAGCTGGGAAGTCAAAGATCAAGACACAGGCAGGGTTTACTTTTCTGAAGCCTCTCTCCTTGGTGGCAGATGGCTTTCTTTTCCTTGTGTCTTCACATGCCATGATCTCAGTGGAGTCTTTGTTCTAATCTCTCCTTATGTAAAGACATCAGTCATCTTTTCATCACTGTGACAAAATACCTGAGAATAACAACTTTGGAAAGATTTATTTTGGTTTATGGTTTCAGAGGCTTCAGTCCACGGTAAGACAGCTCCTATAGTGAGGCAAAAATATCGGGATGGCTGAGCATGCTAGGAGAAGGCTACTTACTTCTGGGAACCCAGGAAGAAAGTGGGGAGGGCCTGGCACAAGATATAGTCCCAAGGGCATGACACCATGACCTACACCCTTAACTCTCATCAAGAGGCCCTGCTTCCTAAGTTTCTCTCATCTCCCAATAGTGCCACTCAAGTATGAATTCATCAATAGGGTAATCCAATCACCTTCCAAAGGCCTCTGAATATTGCTGCATTGGCAGCCAAGTCCCTTCAACACATAAACCTTTGGGGACCCTCCAGATCCAAACCACAATAGATCAGTTCCCACCCAAACAACTTCATTTTACCTTCATTACCTCTTTAATGCTTCTGTCTCCGAACACAGTCACATTGCAGTGCGGGCCATTAGGATTTTAACATAAAATCTTTGTAGAGCAATGAGTCGACTCATACCAGTGAGTTTCTGCAATTTGGATTAACCTGACAAGTTTCATGTCAGCCCAGAACTCTTAGCACTGGGAACTTGACTGGTGTTCTTTCAGTGTTTAAACTGTTCTCTTTTCCTGTAAAGTGTGCCAATGCTCAGAGCAACCAGATCTTGCAGAAAGAAAACGATACTTTGCAGAGTAGCAAATACTTTGCAGAGACAGGAATGCTTGCCTTGATTCAGGGGCTGGTGCTGGATGTGGTGAGCTGAGGAAAACAGCTGAGGCCTCAGGAAGGGCCAAACGCTCTCCTTTGCGTTTAGGGCTACCTCATGGTCTCATTCCTTCAGGGCTGGTGCCTGCACCTGTACTTCTGTCTCTGTCTCCACCTCTGTCCTTGTCTCCACCTTTGTCTCTGTCTCTGTCTTTCTCCCTAGGGTCACTCACATGCAGGTAGGTGGCCGTTATCCTCTATGCTCTTGCAAACATCTTCCTGACTGATCTGAGGATCCTTCCCATGACCACCCGGGAGAGACATACGGGAAGTTAGCATATACTATACTTGGATCTGATGTTCCCAAAGATTGTGCATTAAAGGCTTGGTCCCGAGCTCATAGCTCTTCTGGGAGGTAACAAAATCTTTAGAAGACAGAGCTTTGCTCCTGGGGCCCTGGGACATACCCTGGAAGGAGACATTGGCTCAATGGCCCTGTCCTCTCTGTCTTTGCTCCTTGGTCGCCTTGAGGTAAACGGGTCTCCTCTAAATTAACTCCTGTCCCATTGTACTGTGTCAACAAGACTCAAAACAACAGGGCCAAGCAATCACAGACCAAAACTTCCAAAACTGTGAGACCTAACAAACCTTTCCTCCTTTTAGCTGAATATCTCCAGGTATTTTGTTATAGTAGTGGCAACTAACACAGCATGTTTCAATGTTTCATCTCCTTTTTCATTGTTATCTCACCTAAATTAAGGCCCAAACCCACTTGCTCTCTGTGCTTCTCAGCCTTGGAGCAGTTTTTTTTTTGTTCTACTTTCCCAAAATGCTTTTCCAGATGGCTGAGCAATAAATAATATTTGATGGTTAGATTTCTGTCATTTTCCTTCTGCTTCATCTCCATGCTGTTGAGAGAATATAATCTCATTATTTCCCATCCACAGAGTTAACTGTCCTTCAAGTAAAGTGTAAAATTGCTTTGAATTTTTACAACCCGTATTGGAAGTGGAAATTCACTCGACAGTGTTGTGCCGGATTCTGCTCTGCAGTCATCGGAGAGTTGTTGATATCTAACTCCCCTCACCACTTACGCCGCTCTCACCAACTGCTACGGATTTCCCAATTTATCAGCTCTAACCCTCCCCTCTTCTTATTGCCATTTTCATGACCTAGTTCCAGTGCTGGTTATCCGCTGCCTGAATTTTTCTATAACAGCCTGCAGTCTGGCCATCGGTCTCCACGCCTCTCCAATGTCATCCTGTATCAGAACATGTTTGCTGCAGAGCTAGGGGGATAGATAAGTCTTCTACAGCATGTATTTGATCATGTTTATTCTTTTGCTCAATATTCTTCGGTGTAGGCTGGGTTGTAGTTCACTGGTAGAGTGCTTGTCCCAGCATGGAATTCCATCTCCAGCACTGTAAAAACAAAACAAAATGAAACAAAACACATCAAAATAAAACAAAACAAAACACCCTTCGATGGCTCCCAACTAGACAAATTCTAAGATCTTTCGCATGACCTCTGAAATCCTTAAGAACTGCATTCCTGCCTCTTCGCCCATGCTCCTGATCTTGCATATCCCAGTGTGCTGGGCTGTGTTGCTGGTAGTGCTGGAAGCCTGGCTACAGGCTTTGAGGTCATGGACCCCTTGTGTGGATGGCAATGTCACTAAGAGGCTTTTCATGGCCTCTTACCCTGCTCTTTTAGTGGACCTAACATGACATTTTCTGATATACTATAGTTGTTGATTTTTACATGTCTAATCAGAAATTTTCAACCTGCTGGATAGACTTCTAGACAAGGAACACTGGATGCAGATTTTCTTCCCTTAGGTTGCATGTAACTTGGAATATTTCATGGAAATGTTTAGTTGGATTAAAACGTATTTGTAAAAATCTGAGGTCAAACTATCATTATCTTTTCCTCAAATGATATAATTACCGTGTCTTTCTTGAATAACTATTATTGTGCATGACATGTGTTTCCAAAAAAATTTCAGTTAGCAACAGAATCACACTGTATTATTATAGTGAGGCTGCAGTGGCAGAAGTTATGCAATACAGCACAGATTGGTAGGTAGAATGTTACTTCCACTGCCGGAGGAGAACACAAATGAAACCATAAAAATTAAAAATACAAAAATGTTACCTGTCATTACAGCTTAGGGATTTTTTTGGAAAGCTGTTTCTTGTGACTCTGGATGTAATTCTGAGTTTTAAAAATCTTTAAGTATTAAACAATTCTCTTATGGCTACTGTGTTTTTTTCCACTGAGCGTATTTTTTCCTCTCCCATCCAGCAAGGATTGTGTGAAGATCATGGTCAGGCTGATTTTGGCTTTCGGATTCCATTAGGGTCACATTTATGGCTTGGCTAGAGCAGGAATTTGGCTTCTGCCCTCCCTTCCCTAACCAGCATTCTGTTTGGCAGGGCTGCTAGGTGCCTGATTGTGCAGAGAAATAGGATGGGATCACTCAGTGTGACAGTCAGGAGAGATTTCACAGATCACAAGTGTTTGGAGAGACAAGTCCAACCGGAGCCCTGGAAACGTGGCTATGGCTCCACCGAGTGGGAGTGGCCTGCGAGCTGGAGTCCAAGGTCACAGGGCGTCATGGTGCCTTTGGACCAGAGCCCAGTAAAAAGAAACATCTCAAGATTGACTACTGGTATAAAAATGTTTTTGCAAATTTCAAACTAAGCTTTTCACCTGGTCAGCCTGCAAGCACAAGGAAATTGGAATTTAGCATAGCTTGGTAGATAATAAGCCTTTAAATAATGACGTTTTTACAGCCTGTCCTCAAAGGAGTACAATGCCAACTTTGTTGTGAGGCAGATGGTGGGGAAAAAGGTGGATGTGAATCCGATCATTTAGCAGGCAAATTAATTTATGTGACAATAACCAGCCTCCAAATTGGGTTTATTGACTCATTACATTTTCTCCCTATGAAATTTAGTAAAATGCCAAACTCTACATTTTAGAGGAGCTGAAGGTTATTTTCTCATTTTAGAAGGGGGCACACTCAGCATTAGTTTGGATCTAATACTAACAATATTCCCACAGCTTCAAATAGGTCGGTGATTGTTCTGTAGTTTCAGGATAATACATTTATAACAAAATTATAGTCCCCTAGATAATCCTCAATTAATCTTAAAAATAATCAACTATTTAATTTCTAGATCACTTTTTTCTTGCAACCCAAGCAATTCTAAAATTGAAAATTAAATTACACCAATAATACCTCAAATCTCTAGAGAGGAAGAAGAGAAAAAATAAAGGCATGAAGGGAAATGAGACAGGACAGAAGATATTAATGTTGTTTTAGCTGCTCTTTGAGTTAGAACAACTTACTTATTTGGAAAGCTTATTTTCATTGATTTGCTAAGCTTGACAGAATAAAAAGGAAAAACTTACTAGAGAAAATTGAAAAGGGGAACAGAAACAGAGATGGTTCCTAAACTGTAGAGTAGGTTATGCAGTAAATTCTTACAGCCATTATTTCTTGGTGTTGTGTGAATGTATCTGTTTTGGGGATGGAAATCAGGGCCTTGTGCGTGCTGAGCTTGTGCTCGACAACTGACAGGTGTCTTTAGCCATATCCTGTGGCTTAGAACCGCTAAGTCTCTGATGTATGGTACGATGCATATCTGGGGCCCTTCACAAGCTGCTGGGCTTTCTCAAGCTGGTTCATGGTGCTACCAGCTGGGCCTTCTTTAGACGGGTGTTTTATACCACCCCAGCCCCCATCCCGCTACAGTCTCCGAGCCTGTTACAGACTGCTTTGCAAGGGAATAGATTTAAGACAAGACACATAATTTATAAGATTATTTTATAATATTTACCCAAAAAATCAAATGGAGAAGAATGCAAGAGATCTGTCCGCAGACCCTAGAAACCCAAAAAATCCAGCCGAGAGTCTGGTCCCACAGCACTGTCCTTCATAAGTCCGGCTGGAGGCCGAAAGCCCACAGGGCTGTCTCAGGCAAGTCTGTATCAAGGATCTGCACTGCGAAGGCCCGAAGGCAGTGGTGGAATAAAAGCTCTGTGCCAGGGGGCTGAAGGATCTGAGCCCAAAGGCTGAGGGAAGGATGCTCAAGGTAAAGACACGAGCTCCCCTAAGAGAACAGGAGCGACCCACAGTAACACCAAGGACTCAAGCGCTTCCTCTATGAGAATGGCCAGGTTGGAACCAGGAAAACCAGCTGTGGCAAGCTTCTCCAGGAAATCGACAGCATGCAATTTCCCCTTCTGTTTTCTTTTTATGTCATTTTGGCAACAGTCCTCAGGTGGGTCTTCCATGCCCAGGACCACACTGACTCAGTTCAGCTGGGCGTTTCAAGTCATCCATCAGTTAATCCACCATACTGACCTTCTCCAAGACATATGCCCTCAATGTGTTGATTCTTGTTTTGTTTTGTTTTGTTCTGAGACAGCACCTTGCTTGTTGCCTAAGCCTATCTCAGCCTCCTTAGCCCAAGCAATCCTTCGATCACAGTCCTGAGCAGGTGGACGGTAGGCAGGTACCACCACATCTGGTTCCTTGCAGATTTTCTTATCTTTTCAAATGAAATATAGTAGATATTCCTTTTTTATTTGCAATGTGAAAATAGTTGGCTTAGTAGCCATGCTTTTAAATTTAGTTTTTAATAAAAATATCACATAAATACATTTTGCAAAAATTTTAACACTGTAGATGTAGACTAGTGAAGGCGCCCTCCCTTTTCCACTCTAGAATATATACATATATATATATATCCCTAATAAATAATGATGATAATGTCTCATTGATAAATTAGCACAGTGAACAATTAATGACAGTGAGCAATTAATGACAATAGATAATAAAAGGGAACCATTACAGTAATTTACCATATTAAAAATCATGTGACTTTGTTCTATGGCCCATTTTTGTAGATGGAAAAAGGGGAGTTTGGGAAACTGAAAGGTTTTGATTTTACGATTTTGCAACCAGCCTGGGCAGTATAGTAAGACTTAAAATTATATTAAAGTCTCTCTTAAAAGAGTTAAGACATATATCAATATGTTCAGGCAGTAGTTGGCTACAAATAACTAAGACCGCAGATGAAGTGGGGGGTATTATATGCTGATATCATTTGATTTGTTTTTAAGATAAATAGGCTGATATTGTGATTGATCTAGATTTTATATTATTTACAACATAACAGATGTGTTCTTGGCATGGTGCCTATGTTTCGTATTGGCCTTTCTATAGATATATTCTGTTCTAAAGTAAAATGCATCCCGAGTTGTGAGTTTACACCTTTTTGTTTTTTTTCTCTGAAGTAGATGTATGGAACTATGTCTTCCTTCTTGTGAACAAAATCTCTAACTTCATCACATCCTTATGGCTTTCCCAGGTGGAAAATAGGTGTGATAAAGGGCAATAAGGATTAATAATCCTTAATTGATTTAGAAAGCAATTGATCAAACAAATTCTTTCTATAAAACTGCACGATCTGACTGGCAGTCCCTCCTCTATGTCCCTGCTGTGCTCTCCACGGCCAAGGCCTTATCACAGTGCATGTCCCCTGCTGGCCTAGGGTAGATCCTCTGCTCTTCCAGCCCCCTTCTACCCTTGAGCATCACCTCAATGAGGAGTCTTATTGCTATCATGCTCATCATGGTATTTGGTGCTCAGAACCATTCATAGCTCTTTCAGAGCTAGATTCCAGGAACTCTCTGTCTCCTATGGTGCTTGTCATGGCCCAGTCTCAGCTGGAGCCATGGAAATGTATGTTGTGACAGGACTTAACCACTGACCAACAGTGAGGCCACTGATCTCACCCTTGATCCTCTCTGGGTCTCAGTTTCCTCATCTATAAAAGCAGGAGCTTGACTGCATAACCTAGGTGGAGATTTTCCATTGTGAGACCCTCGAGCATTTCAGGTTGGATCAAAGAGCACAGAGATTCTGTGTGCTAGGCCAGCTCTCAGGTCAGCAGCATCTTTCATCTTCACTTCTATGCAGTTTAAGATCTTTTGAGGGATTTTGCTTCAGTTTTAAACATATGAGTATTGATGTTTATTGAAATCTGAAAGCCGGATGGGACCTGGCTCATTTTCACTTCCCGGCAGCTAGTGACATGAGGGGCCTTCGCCAGCAAGGCCTGTTTTAATCAAAACCTTTCATCTGAAAAGCAATCCACAGTTTCTGGGTGGTAAAGAGTATTTCCCCACCGGAGGACTGCACAGAGCTGTAATACTAAGCTCTTTAAATATTTTTGACAGGAGGTAAAACTCCTTCCATTGAACAAACTTGCACTGAGTGTTCTTTGCAAGAAACTGTCCTAGAGATAAGCAATGACCCAGATGATGCCTCTGCCCTCAGGTGGCTTAGAGTTGAGTAGCAGAGAAGCCAGGATATTTAAAATATGTTAGAATGTGGTGAATGTCATTATAGAAGCATGAAACACTCAGGGATTTCCCAGAAGAAAGAAAAATGCTTTTAATGGTGGTTAAAAAGGAAACAGTGATGGAGAAAGGGGAGTTTGTGATCAATAGTTTGCATTGTTAGTAGCCACTTAAAAGAGTCGCTGAAGCTGGTGTTCTGATTTAGGGTTACCCACTTTGCTCAGCTCTCCTACTAAGTGTAACTGTTAGTTGATATTCAGTGACAAAGAATCCCTTTAAGGAACAGATATCATGCCTCTTCAAACTGTGTCTCAGGCCTTTGAGTGGTGGGAGATCTTTGAAGATAGAGATTGAAATGGACATGATCAAAAGCTATAGCCACCACTATTTCTAAGTCATGACCAGCCTACCCACAGCCAGTAAAACTCTTAGGATTACAGCTGAGGTTCGAGGAGCAATAATTCTTCACAGCTTGGTTGCTTCTCTCAATTTGAGATCGGCGGAGAAGTAGGGGCAGAAAGCAACAGATGGTCACAATCATGTATCTTGCACTGCTGATGAGCTTGAAGTAGGGAATTCATATGAGGTTTGGGGCACAGCTGGGCTCTGTAGGAAACCTTCCACCTGCTTTCTATCTGCCTGAATTGGCTGGACCTCCTAAGCCACAGCCTGCCTGTAGGGAAAAGGGTAACTGAAGACCAAGTACAGGTTGCAGATCATCAGGACAAGCAGCTAGCACAAGAAAGGAAAGGAAAGGAAAGGAAAGGAAAGGAAAGGAAAGGAAAGGAAAGGAAAGGAAAGGAAAGGAAAGGAAAGGAAAGGAAAAGAAGGGAAGGGAAGGGAAGGAAAAGGAAAAAGGAAAAAGGAAAAAGGAAAAAGGAAAAGGAAAAGAAAAGAGGAAAGGGAAGAGGAGAAGAGAGGAGGGGAGGAGGAGGGAAGGGGAGGGGAAAAGAGAAACAGACACAATCACCCTTCTGGGCAATGCTAATCCTTGTTTTCTTTGGGGATAGTGAATGTAGGAGAGTGACAGGAACTAGAGGCCATGTATTCCTCTATAAGACTCCCCCCCCCCCAGAACAAAGCATGGAGGCCATTTCTAAGGGTCTTTCTTTTCCTTCTTTTTTTCCAGGACCTGAGACTGAACTCAGTGCTTTCATGTCGATCTACATCCCCAACCCATTGTTTATTATTTTAAGATGGGGTCTTACTAAATCACTAAATTCCCAGGCTGGGCTCCAACTTGGGACCCTTCTGCCTCAGTCTCCCAGAGAGTTGGAATTCCAGACTTGCATGTTCAGACCCAGCCATGTTTTATTAAGCCGGCTGTCATTGTTCTGGGTGGAGGAAGCCAGAGTTCAATCCTTTTTCCACTGGCTGTGCTCCGGCTATCCTGTGGCGCTGGCCTGCACACTCCAGAGGTTTGTGTGTTGTACCAGCTCGATTATTCATCACACCCTGTCATGACTTGAATCTGAAATGTCCACTCAAATTCTCATATGTTCGGAGATGGGGCTTCGGAAGGTGACTGGGTCACAGAGGCATTTCACTCAACAGGGAACCGATCTGCTGATGCGTTTGCAGCTGAACATGCTGTCAGAGGGTGGGGCCTATTCAGAGGAGGTGGGTCACTGGCAGTGTGGCCTAGAAGGATGTGTGCTTGTTCCCATCCCTTGCCTCTCTCTTTGGCCCTCACCCTCTCTTTGTTTCTGGATGCCATGAAGTGAGCAGTGTTTGTCTACCGTCTCTATCCGCTATGATGCTCCTTCCTTGGGGCAAGCCAGAATGAATCCCTGAAACCGTGAGCCAAAATAAACTTCTTTTCTTTAAATTGTGTGCATCAGCTATTTTGTCTTAACCATGGAAAAGGGACTTACATACAGCCCTTTCTGTGCTGTTGTCCAAGGTCGACTTTTCTTGTTCTAGTTTCTATCACTTGTCTTGTCCTGTGTAGTATGGCTGTCCTGACACTACACAATGGAAATGAAAGACCAACTGAAAATTCTTCCAGTGCATACCACCACAAAAATGGGACTATTTTAAATTTCTGTACATTAGCAAATTTCTCAGAGGTATGGTAAAAATTGACCTTCCCCATTTTTGTTCCTCTGATCTGCAGCCAGAAAGTCCTTACTATGATTTTCTGTGGCATTCATAGCCCAAGGTATAATCTACTAGAATGTAATCTTTAGGAAGTTCCGAGTCCAGTTGATAAAAGTAACATGAATCTCTTGTTGTTTTATTTTCTAAAGAATCTCAGAGCTAACAGGATATGCATCATGCCATGAGCTCTATTCCCATCAAATGCAGATACATGTACATGCATACACATAGGTGAGCAGATATTTATACATACATAAAATGTATGCACACATGCAAATATGTATATTCATACCCACATAGCATGTAAATGTATACATAATACACAATGCATAAGCAATTCACTCTTTTTTTGTCTTTTTTTAAAAAATTCATTTAAAGAGAAAAAAACATGTAAAGGGTAGAGATAATACAGAATTTTAAAAAAAGATAAACAGAAATCACTGGTTGATAAATTACATAATGTCCTCTTAGAAATAGTTGTTCAAGTTACAAAATTAAAGCATACAAAGTAGATATTCCAACAGTGAGACTGTAAACAGCTACGCATGCATGAGTCCCTACATGTATTTCTATAAACTTAAAGCTTTAAAATCTGAGATCAAGTAAACAATACTTAAATAAATATCCTGACTGAGGATTTAAAAACTCATTTTTTTTAATTTAAAGAGAAACAAAAGCATGTAAAGGGTAGAAGTAATGCAGAATTCAAAAAAAAGATAAACAATAAGAAATCACTAGTTGATAAATTACATATTGTCCTCTTAGAAATAGTTGGTCAAGTTACAAAATTAAAGCATACAAAGTAGATAGTCAAACAGTGAGAGTGTAAACAGCTACACATGCATGAATCTTTGCATGTATTTCTACACTTTCTGTATTAGAGGGAAGAACAAAACTTAGTAAGACAAAATAAAACAAATTCCTATAAAAACATGAAACCAAAAAGTCATATAAAACCATAGTACAAGGTGATCTACAATGATTACTGTGTTGTTTATTATCTTCAATAGAATGTCTACATCATCAGGCATAATTGAATATAGCAGTATAATTGAGTATATCAGTAAATAATAATACTAGTAAAAATAAAACATTGTAGACAGTAAAAAACTTCAAAGGCAGGTAATAATCAAGCCATAGTGGATATTCTAGTGGATCTTGTCATCTTAAATGCAGTTGCCTATACTCTCAGACTTGATACTATCAATCATAACAGCTTTGAATAAAATCTATCAATACAAAACTGCGATTGAACAAACCATACTCAATTACGATCAATCACGGTAAAACG
This sequence comes from Hydrochoerus hydrochaeris, assembly GCA_004027455.1. NCBI lineage: Eukaryota > Metazoa > Chordata > Mammalia > Rodentia > Hydrochaeridae > Hydrochoerus > Hydrochoerus hydrochaeris. The sequence continues at coordinate 23,251 of PVLA01005745.1, read as the reverse complement.
GTGTAGGTTTTACAGAGCTTTAGATAAAGTTAATGGGAAATTAAGGATGACTACCGTACTATATCCTGTTATTTTCAGGATTAATGTCTGTGCTCTCAAATCTAGTACAGGTAGAATGACTGGAACAAAATATAATACATCTAAGCAGAGTAGTGTGAGTAATGTGGGTTTTAAATCCTGATGCACTATTAACAATATAGCGTATCAAGGCCATCTATGTTAGAGTTTCTAGTTATCCTTCTCTGCCTCATTTTTTCCATGCTGTTTTCCTGCCTTTGTTTGTCTAGTTTTCTCCTTCATTCTACTGACTGCCCCACTCATTGAGGCCTTTCTGCCACTGTTCCTAAAATTCTGGTATTTTTTTTTCTCTCTCTCTCTAGAATGTCCTTCAGTGTTTTCTGTAGGGTTGGATTGGTGGTCACAAACTCCCCCAGTTCCTCTTTGTCATGGAAGCATCTTGTTTCTCCATTTATTTCTAGTGACAGTTTTGCAGGGTACATCAATCTGAGCTGGAGGTTATTTTCTTTCAGGGCTTGGAATACTTCACTCCAAGCTCTTCTTGATCTGATGGTCTGTGTCAAGAAGTCTGCCTTGATTTTGATGGGTTTACCTTTATATGTGATCTGTTTCTTTTCTATGATGGCTTTTAATATTCTGTTTTTATATTGAATTTCTGATATCTTTATTATATGTCTGGGTGTAGCTCTGTTTTGGTTGTAGGTGGCTAGAGTTCTGTATGCCTCACATAACTGAATGTCATTTTCTTTTCCCATGCTTGGGAAGTTTTCCTTAATTATTTCCATGAATAATTTCTTATTCTTAAATTGTAGATTCTCTTGTCATCTTCTAGCCTTTGTATTGTTACTGCCTTCTTCCTTGTTATTTTTAAGAGATCTTTCCTTTCATGATCACACATTGAAAATTTGTCTTCAAGTTTTGACAGTCTATCCTTAGTTTCTTTTAAGGAGTTTTGCCAGCTTTCAATGGAGTTTTTAATTTCCTGGTAGTCTCTTTGAATCTGCTTCATGTATTCTATATTTTCTTTATATTCTTTATCAAATGTTTCTTTCTTTTTTGTGTTCCTCCCTTCTTCCATCTGTGTCTTCCTGAGAGATGCTTCCTGAGAGCATTTCTTTTATTACTTTACTCATATCTTGCTTTACCTGATTTAATATTTCAGTTTTGATCTCGTCTACAAGGTCCCGAAGATATCTCTTAATGTCCATTGAAGCCATGTCTGATGTTGCATGTTTGCCACCCTCAGTCTCCCTTGTTTTTCCCTCTCCTAGATCAGGGCTCTCAGGCTTCTGGGCTGGGGGCCTCCTCCTGCCTCTCTCTCCTGTCATGGCCCTGGCTTCCTCACACAGGTTACAGTGCAGGTTCCAGCCCCCTTCCCTGTTGGCTATGGTTCCTCCAAAGCACACTGGTGAGGGATCTCTGCCCTCTCCTGCCTGCTCTTGTGACTAAGGTGTAAGCAGTGGCTGCGTATGCCTTCCCCTCCCCACTTGGCCAGCCAAACTTCAGGGGTGATCACCTGGTCAGTGCATGCTAGGTGCAGGGAATGGATTTGGGATGGCTCATTGGGTCCCGGCTGGGGGCGTGGCCCAGTCCAAGCAAATCCCACGAATCTGGTCTGGGGTGAGAGCAACCCACCGAAGTCACTGTCACTCCCACTTCAGGCTCCTCCTGCCCGATTCCAACATGTGGCTGCATTTGGTCACGCCCCTCCCATGTATGTGGGGAGGGTCTCATTTCCAGCACTGACCGTGGATTAATGAAAGTCCCTTCACTGGCTCCGCTCTCTGTTGGGCTCAACAACCCCCGACCTCAGTGCTGAAGTTCTTCCTGTGAGTGGTGGTGGGAACGAGTCTGGGTGGCTCTACCAGCTGGCATGGATCCAAGCTGCTGCACACTTTCTGGGTCACCACGAAAACACTGTGTCCCACAATCTTCAGCTGTCTCAGTTGTAGTCCTGAAGTATTTGATGAGCTTTTTTATGTTTTAATTTCTTCCTGTGTCTAGAGGATCCATCTCCCCCTGTCTGGGTCTCTCCAGGGTGCTTTATTCTGGCGTATGAGTTGGTTCTCCCGGGAGGCTTTGTATCTTGTTGCTCACTGATCGGCCATCTTGTCTTCCTCCAGCAATTCACTCTTGGTATCACAGTTAACTGAACAAAAAGATGTCCCAACAAACCACAATTAATACAACCAATAAACACATGTTGATACTTCCCAGGACCAACCAAAGCAAAAACAAAGTCACAGAAGAAAAGGAATCCAGCCAATCTTTATTTCAGCTCACCTTGATGTCAGTCATGAGGTCATTATAGGGACTTAATTTTGAGAGCATTTACCCATTAGGCTCTTTATAGATGAGGGGCCCGTTTCATCTCAATAGTTGAAAGTTTTCTTGCAAAATTTAGGTGTTTGTACCAGCTGCAGCTGCAGATGGTAATTTATTGAGGTATGTTTATTTCCCACCTAGCAAATCAAACTTTATTTCCGGTGCCCCTTCTTGCTGGTGACCTTGACTTTCGAGACCCGAGCTATAGACAAGTCTGTGACCAATGCCATGGGCTGCACGTCTTCTCCCACATGGCATCCTTTGCATGTGGTGACTACCACCGGCTCTAGCTGTGGGATTTCTAGAGCTGTTCTTCCTCTTTCCTCATGCAAGAACTCGCCCCTAGAGAGTCACTGATGGAAGACGAAGGAGCCAGTTGGTGTAACTGAAATCTGACACCCAAGGCTCCAGAGAAACTTCCATTGTCCTGAGCTCTTTCTCAGAACTTTTCGTCTCTTCACTCTGAAGTTCCCAGACATCAAATATCTCATGATGCTTGAATGACCATGCTCCTGCTTCTTCCTGTGATTTTCTAACGCAGTGCTCTATACTTCTAGCATTCTATTTCCTCTGCTATTCCTTTTCTGTATTTTGGAAAAGTCTGTTGAAGTTGTAGAAGTTGGACTTAGTTGTTATTGCTGTTGTTTTTAAATTGGCCCTTTTTCTTTGCATCTCATTGGGACTGAGTGTATTATTTCTTTAGCCTTCTTGCATTGTATCAGATCTATGTATTTCCGTACATTCTTAGAGTTTTGCTTCTTAGAAAAAGACAGGAGGTCAAGGTGTTCTGGACTTGCCGGCAGCACCAGTTTTTGAGACATAGATGCCCAGAACCTGCGCCGATGACCTTGCTGGATGGTGTCAGCAATCCAGGGATTCAGTGTCTGGCCAGTAACACTGACATCCCTGCAAAGTTGCTAGAAATGGGAATTCTTGGGCTTCAGCTTGTACCCACTGAATCAGAAACTCTGGGGCAAGTAGTGTGTCTGTTTATATAAACTGTCACATTCTGTTGATGCTTCCTTAACATCAATCAGGCTGTCATTAAAAAAATCACAATAGTTTGAGTGACTCAAACAACAGAAATGGGAGGGCTGTGACCACGCACCACAGCAGCATCCTAGTGCACAAGGCAGACTCTGAACTCCGCTCCCGGACGGTAAGACCACACCCTGCATCTGGGGCTAGCCTAGCGGGACTGAAGGATGAAACACTAACTCCAAGGGGGAAATGGCAAAATGAAAAAGCAAAATACAGTCTCAAACATCTAGTCCATCAGGAGCAAGCACAGGAGAGATTGAAATAGAGGACCCCAAAAGTAACCCACCAGAAATCTCTGAAAAGATAGCAAGTGAAATAAAAAAAACCAAAAAAAAAAACTCCATGAGGCTATAGGGGAAATCAAATTAGAAGTACTCTCCCATGTAAAGATAGAAATAACAACCTTAGTAAAGGAGTTGTTGAATGCAGCTAAAGAAGAAATAGAGAAAAAAGTACAGGAGCATGGGAAGCTGATTGAAACCTTGAATGAACAATATAGAAAACAAGCAGAACTCATGAAACAAATTCAAAGAGATGTCCAAGAAATAAAAAATTCTACTGAAAATGCAAAACTGCTTAAATGAAGCTAAGGGTAGGATTTCAGACCATGAGGACAGGGTTGCAATCAGGAAAGGAGAGAACTTTTAAAAATAACAAAGCAGCATGAAACGACAATCCAGGAGCTGCAAGATGATGCCAAGAGCAACAATATAAGATTAATGATAATTAGTGAAGATGCAGGAGTCAATGCAAACAACATATGTAAAATATTTACAGAAGTAATAGCAGAAAATTTTCCAAACATGCAGAAAAAACCTTATATGCAGATAAGTGAAGCATATAGAATGCCAAACAGTCACAATCAACATAAATCCACACCCAGACACATAATAATTAAGATCTCAGGCAGACAGCATAAAAACATTACTAAAAGCTGTTAGAGAAAAGACACAACTCACCTACCAAGGAAAGCCCATTAGATTCATGGCAGACTTTTCAGCACAAACCCTCAAGTCAAGAAGAGCTTGGAGTGAGGTATTTCAAGCCCTGAAAGAAAACAATCTTCAACCCAGACTGATGTACCCAGCAAAACTTTCATTCAAATTTAATGGAGAAACAAGATACTTCCATGACAAAGGACAACTGAAGAAATTCATGTGAACCAAACCAACCCTAGAAAGAGTACTGAAGGACATACTAGACAGAGATAAAAATGACCACAATCCCCAAAACAACAACAGAAAGAAACGTCCAGGTAGGATAAGCAATTAAATAAGAGGAAAAGCAGAAAGGAAAAACTGGAACATAACATGACAAAGTCGAACCAGCACATATTAGTGCTATCCATAAATATAAATGGCCTCAATTCACCTATAGAAAGAAATAGATTGACAGAATGGATCAAGAAACAGGACCCCACAATATGCTGTATATAAGAAACACATCTGACCCAAAAGGAAACTCATAGATTAAAAGTCAAAGGATGGAAAACGGTATTCCATGCAGCAGGAACCCAGAAAAAAGCAGGGGTAGCTATTCTATTTGCAGACAATGTGAACTTCAAACCTAAAATGATTCAAAGAGATAGAGAAGGTCACTACATACTCATTAGTGGACAAATTCAAGAAGAAGAACTAACAATTATAAATATATATGTGCCAAATACAGGAGCACCCAACTATATGAGACAGATACTAATGGACATGAAAAACCAAATACACAAGAATACAATTATAACAGGAGATCTTAATAGGCCATTGTCACAAAGAGATAGATCAACTAGACAAAAAGTCAGCAAAGAAATAACAGAACTGAATCATACCTGTGAGCAACTGGACTTAGTAGATGTTTACAGAGTGTTCCACCCAACCACATCAGAATACACATTCTTCTCAGCTGCATATGGGACATTCTCCAAAATAGACCATATATTATTCCATAACAGATTCTTAAGTTAATGCAAAGGTATTGAAATTATCCCATGTGTAATGTCTGACCACAGCTCACTGAAATTGGAAATTAATGGCAAAAGAAATTGCAAAACCTGCATAAATACATGGAAATTAAATAACAACCTTTTGAACAACCAGTGAGCCACAGGTGAAATTAAAGAAGAAATAAAGCAATACCTACAATTCAATGAAAATATGGAAACAACATACTGTAATCTGTGGGATGCAATAAAAATAGTCTTAAGAACAAAATATATAGCAATAAATTGTCATATGAAGAAAACAGAATGAGCACAAATAAACAACCTAATGCTCCATCTCAAGCTTCTAGAAAAAGAAGAGTGAGTTAAACCCAAAGCTCATAGAAGAGAGGAAATTGTAAAGATTAGAGCAGAAATCAATGCAATTGAAACTAAAAAATGCAAAGAATTAATGAATCAAAAAGTTGGTTTTTTGATTGAATAAACAAAATTGACAAACCCCTAGCTAATCTTATCAAGAAAAAGAAAGAAAAAACCCAAGTTTACACAGTAAGGACTAAAAAGGGGGAAATTACTACAGATTCCATGGAAATTCAAAAGATCATGAATACCTACTTTGAAAATCTCTACTCACATAGAGTAGAAAACACAGAGGAAATGGACAGATTTCTAGAAACATATAAACTACAAAAGCTCAGTCAAGAAGATATAGCAATTTTGAACAACCCAATATCAGCTATTGAAGTTGAAAACATAATTAAAAACTTACCAACAGAGAAAAGCCCAGGTCTTGATGGATTCACAGCTGAACTATACAAGAAACTTAGCGAATATGTGATGCCAATACTCCTTAAACTCTTCAATGAAATTGAAAAGGAAGCAATCCTCTCTAAATCATTCCTGGAGGCGAGTATTACTCTGATACCAAAACCAGAGAAAGATTCAACCAAAAAGGAGAACTGTAGCCCAGTCTCACTAATGATCATTGATGCAAAGATTCTCAATAAAATACTGGCAAATAGAACACAGCAAATCATCAAGAAGATTATACATCATGACCAAGTGGAATTCATTCCAGGAATGCAAGGATGGTTTAACATAAGCAAATCAATAAATGTGATACACCAAAACAAAAACCACATGGTCATCTCAATAGATGCAGAAAAAGCTTTTGATAAAGTCCAACACATGTTCATGATAAAAACCCTTCAGAAACTCAGAATACATGGTGTCTACCTCAACCTTATAAAGGCCATCTATGACAAACCAACAGCCAACATTATACTAAACAGACAAAAACTGAAAGCTTTCACTTTAAAATCAGGAACAAGACAAGGATGTCCACTATCACCACTCCTATTCAATATAGTTCTGGAAACACTAGCCAGGGCAATCAGACAAGAGAGAGAAATAAAAGGAATACAGATAGGAAAAGAAGAAGTTAAATTATCACTATTTGCAGATGACATGATACTCTATATTGAAGACCCAAAAAACTTCATTAAAAGACTACTAGAGGTAATAAATAAATTCAGCAGTGTAACTGGATACAAAGTCAATGCTCAAAAATCAATAGCATTCCTGTATGCAAACAAAAACTCACTGAGAGAGAAATTATGGAAATATCGCCCTTTACGGTAACATCTAAAAAAATTAAATACTTAGGAATCAACCTAACTAAAAATGTAAAAGACCTATATGCTGAAAATTATAATATGCTAAAAAAGGAAATTGAAGAAGATATTAGGAAATGGAAGGGTATTCCTTGCATTTGGCTAGAAAGAACCAACATTGTAAAAATGGCCATACTCCCAAAACTTTTATACAGATTTAATGAAATCCCACTCAAAATACCATTGACATACCCCACAGATCTAGAGAAAACACTCCTAACATTCATTTGGAAACTGAAGAAACCTAGAATAGCAAAGGCAATTCTGGGTAACAAAGGCAAGACAGGAGGCACCTCAATTCCCGACTTGAAACAGTAGTATAAAGCCATAGTGATAAAATCAGCATGGTACTGGGAAAGAACTAGATCTGATGATCAATGGAACAGATTAGAAGATGCAAGTACAACTACAAAGACACTCAGCCACCTGATATTTGACAAAGGGGCTAAACATTTTCACTGGAAGAATAGCCTCTTTAATAAATGGTGTTGGAAAAATTGGAAAAGTTTCTGCACTACAAAAGAAATCACCAACAGAGTGAAAAGAAAACCCACAGAGTGGGAATGAATTTTAGCCAGCAACCCCTCCAACAAAGGACTTATATCCAGAACATATAAAGAATTGAAAAACATCAAGCCCCCAAAATTCAAAGACCTTCTCCAAAAATGGGCATCTGAGATGAACATACAGTTCTCAGATGAAGATATACAAATGGAAAATAAATACATGAAGAAATGTTCACCACCACTGATCATTTGAGAAATGCAAATTAAAACAACACTGAGATTTCACCTCACTCTGGTAAGAATAGCTGCCCTGAAGAAATCAACTGATAACAAATGTTGGTGAGGCTGTGGGGAAAAAGGAACACTGATCCACTGTTGGTGGGAATGTAGACTGGTGCAACCATTATGGAAATCCATATGGAGAATTCTCAGAACACTAGGATTGGAAGTTCCATTCAACCCAGCTATTCCACTCCTGGGTATTTTCCAAGAAGAACTGAAAAGGTCATATCACAGTGATATATGTGCCCCCATGTTCATAGCAGCACAATTTGTAATAGCTAAATCTTGGAAACAACCAAGATGCCCATTTACCGCAGAGTAGATGAAAAAGATGTGGTATTTTTATACAATGGAATATTACTCAGCTATAAAAAAGGCATCTCAATTCCTGACTTGAAACAGTAATATAAAGCCATAGGTAAATGGAGACAACTTGAGATTATCCTCATTAATAAAATATATAAGAAACAGATTTATAAATATCACATTGTGTCTCTATTGTCTCTGGTGTAAAAAGTAATAAGAACTATAAGAGTAACAAAACCCCAAATGTGTAATTGCTATTGTAAAACAGAGGAAAAGAAAGTGCTCTAAGGTATATAACTGCATGTATGTTTGAGTGTGTAAAATGGATGACCATATTGCTGAATCTTTGTTGGACTGTTGAGCAGAACTGTTTGCAGTCTCACTGTGTGAATGCATACTGTGCATCCTTTAATTTTGTAACACGAACAAGTATATCTAAGGTGACAATATGTAATTTATCAACTAGTGATTTCTTAGTGCTTTTTTTCCCCTTGTTTTTCCTTTGGAATTTTGTATTGTTGCTACCCTTTTTTCTGTTTTGTTTCTTTTTCTCTTTAAATTAAAAAAAACCACACACACACAGAAATGGATTTGCCACAGTTCTTGAGACCAGGAAGTCCACGGTCTCTGTGCTTGCAGACTGAGTTCGTGGCGAGCCTTTTCTTCTAGGTTATTGTCCCCTCACGTGGTGGAGACATGAAACGATCATCTCCCTCGCGTCTCTTCCTACATTTTTTTTTTAAATAAGGGAACTAATTGCGTTTTTGAGGGCTTTGGTATTATAGTCTAATGACCTCCCAAAGGCCCTGTCTACAAATGCTATCACCTCAGGATCTGGGTTTTAACACACAAACTGTGTGTGGGGAGAGAGGGCTTCACAACATTCAGCCCAGCTCTCCCGTGTGTGCACCACTGCACCCAACAACATCCAGGGTTTTAGTGAACTGTCCCCATTGACTTAGGAGAACACCCCTGTCCTGTCACTGGCTCTGGCGGAGTACTCAGGATTAATGCATGTGGCAGCTCACTTTCTTCAGGTTGGTGACAAAGCAGAAGTAACTGAGGGGAAGGGTTTTTCGTGTAGCGTGCAGCCAGTCTAGTGGTTTGTGCATCACAACTCAAACAGTAGGCTTTGTGACAGGCTTAATGAGCTAGGATGTAATTTACTTTTAGTTTTCAATCTCTCCTCTACTAACCTCTGACAACAGCTGATATTTTTTACTTCCTCCATAGTTTTATACACACTTTTCCAGAGTGGTGTATAATTAGAGTCATGTATATGCCTCTCTATATGCCAGTATATATCCCTCCCCCAATCTCTGAGGCTTTTTTTGCTTCAGAATATGTGTTAGAAATTCCTCCACATCTTTTCAGGGGTTGAAAGCTCATTACTTTTAAGCACAGAATAACTTTTCATTGTATGAATGTATCACAATTTATTTCTCCATTCACCTACTAGCTTTGCACTCAATGTGCAAATAAGAAGTTTCGCCTCCAAGGTTAACAACCCACCTAACGTTGCACACCTAGGGGGAGGCAGAGTCAGAGCAGGGGCCTGGCACGTTCCCACAGCAGCCACGCTCACTACCACACGGACGGAGTCTGCTCTGTTCAGCTGTTTCTAAAATATCTCTATTCTTTCACTCAACAAATACTTAGCACTCAGAAACTTCTTTGTGGTAAGCTGGTTTGCAAAGCCTTATTTGCTTTTATATAGAGAAGTCAAATATAGTATACTTGCTTAAATCATCACCTCAAAACTTTGAAAATCCATGTATAGTTTCTTTCATGCTCATGAACCTTCCCTAAGAAGTTACTGAGAGACCATTTTATATAAGGTGCCACCTAGCAGGTTACCACATATTGGTGGCCAATATATCACTCTGTCCCCAAGCATAACTGTGTGCTACCACAGAGCACAAGTTTGGGAGGAAGACAATCTGTATGAAGTCCTACCATGTCTACTTAGGAGCTATTTGCTGATAGCAAAGTAACTTCCCTGAACCTCAGGTTGTGAGAGTTAGAAGAAAGAAAGGAAAGAAAAAAGGAAGAAGGGAAGGAAGGAAGGAAGGAAGGAAGGAAGGAAGGAAGGAAGGAAGGAGGGGGAAGGAGGGAGGGAGGGAGGTGAGCCTCGTGAGCAGAAACTCAGTCTGACTGCTGTTTCCAGCTAGATACTTCTGTGGCTCTCACGACCCTGACTCATGTGGCCATGTCACTGCTCCTAGAACTGTCCTGTCCTAGGGCTTCTGGTCTCTTGTGTTTGGCCTAGAACTGATTGCTGAGCATCAGCTATTGTGAAAGTAAGGATTATCTGAAAAATCCCATTATAACTGACCTAGCAAGCTTATATACTAACACATCAATTTTTCACTTTTCTTATGGGTAAATAACAGTTAGTAAAGTACTCATTAACTCCACAATCTTCCCTTTCCCAAGAAAGAAAGGAGAAAATGTATTATCTCTCTTTCCAAGTCCCTTTCTCAAATAAAATGTTATATTTTGTAAGAATTATAATGGAAAAATTGTCAGGCATAGTGGTACACACCTGTAATTCTAGCGACTTGGCAGGCTGAGGCAGGAGTATTGCAAAATTGAGCACAGCCTGGAAAACTTTAGGGAGACCTTCTCTCAAGATAAAAAAAAGTTAGAGATGTAGAAGGCCCCTGGGCTCAATCTCTAATATTACATACACACACACACACACACACACACACACACACGAACGCAAAGTCATAATCTAGGTCAAAGCCGAGGTTTAAAGGTAAACTATCATCAATCCATAGTTTTTTAAAAATAATATGATGTGACTCATGTCATAATGTATACATTCCACTAAACTAGATAATGCAATCAGTTTATGTTTGAAAGGAAAACCATCCAACTTATGGAAGCAACATACTTTACAATGGAGGAAAAGATAAATTATTTTAAGAATCTTACTAAAATATTTACTGAAATAAAACTAACCAAATAAATATTAACTGAAAGAAAACTGGAATGCAAATTCACTATGCTCAAACTCTGCAGTTGCTTCTGACAAGGATAATTTAGAGATATGCTTCATTATTTTAGCTACCAGAGTAGATTGAATCAGAACTAGTTACCACAAAATTTATTTTTTCTGAAGGAATGTTGGAAAATGCTTGGATTATAAAATAGCAATAATCTCTCTGCTACTAACTTACACATCTACATCTAGTTGGCATCATTAATCCTCTTAGAGAAACTCCTGATTCAAAAACCTTAAGAACTCCCCCCAGAGAAGCAGTGGGTATTGTCCGTTCTCGTGTTACGTAGCTTCATAAAAACAACTAGATGTAATTTTCATTAATTGTCTTAATATCTTTATGAATGACAAGGAACCTAAAATTTTTTCTTAAAAGCTAATTAGAATTGATGCTGTAAAATCCTCCTTGTACATTTATCTGCAAATGTTAGAGACTTTTAAAAGGATTTGTATATATTAATTTTAAAGCCACCTATTAAAATTTTTGTAATTTTTTTGTTTACTTACTCCTGAACAAGTAAAAATAAAAGCTTGTCATAGTTGATAATAATTTTGAAAAAAAAAAAAAGATTTCAGCTTATTCACATTTCAGCCAAAGGATACAGACTGATATTTTGATCCTAAATCTCACCAGGTGTAATTTCAGACTTCTTGTCTGAAATTACAATATAGACCACTGAGCAAATAAAATGAATGCTAAAACATGTAAGAACAAAATGTGTCTACACTGACTGAATGCTTAAGCTGGATTCAGGGGACATGAGGGTTCTTCACATTATCTTCAATCCTTTCTGATATTTCTGGGCTATCTCACAATAACAAAGAGTCAATGAAAAGATTTGTCTTCCAGGTATTTATTTATCTCCTTCTTTTGTGGGTCTCTGACAACTCTTAGCTCAAATCTTCTATGTGGGGTGGGTCATGGGGTGGAAGAACCATTCTTTGAATGGAGATTAGAAGGGAGGAATTCTGGGAAAAGGTTGACCAATGGACACTAAGTTATAGTTAGAGGAAAGAAGTTCTGGTCTGCTTTTGGACAGTGAAATGACTGCAGATAATAATGATGTACTGTATGCTTAAAAGAATAGAAAAACTAGAAGAAAATGTTTAAGTGTTTCATTATAATTGATTAATGTTTGACAAGATGGGTTTACCCTGTTTCAGCATTACACAATGTACAGTTATTCAAACATTACATGGTATACCATAAACTGGCACAATTTTTTCAATTAAAACTTTAAAGAAAGAGAGCTTTGTATGCCTTGAACTGTCCTAGGCAGAATTCACCCATGATTTCTGCTGTTTTATAGCATTGTGTAAAAAGATGTCTAAATACTTTCTTGCATTGAAAAGAATGGGACAGGGAGTCAGAATAGATTTTTGATGACTGGGGCAACTCACAGTGTTTTTGGAAGCTCTGGTGGGATTTTAGAGATTTGAAAGCAGGAGCACAGATGGTAAGTGAGGCAGGAGAAGCAGGAAGAGCCATTGCTAGGCAGTGCCCGCCGCCAGGCATAGACAGAGGCAGACTAGTTTGTTTAAACCTATTGGAAATGAGTAAAATGGGAAATGAAGTAGCTGCTTCATAAATGAGAAAACTGAGAAAAATTTGGATAGAGAAGCTTTATATTTGATGTCCTATCTAAGGAAAAATATTTAAAATTCATGATCCTAAAAATAATGATAAAGAATCTATTGTATCTCAAAAAACTTTAGATAACACATTATGTCTTCATTACTTTCTTGTTGCTGGGACACAAAACCAGCAAACCCCCCCCCACACACACACTTTAAAGGAGCAAAGGTTGATTTTTCTTCACAGTATGTGAGATGCCTTGCAGAGGAGAAACAGCTCACAGTAATATAGGCAGAAAGCAGCAGAAGGTGTAAACATATTTCCCCCCAAGCTACACCCATAGAGAGCCACCTGCTGCCACCAAGCCTCACCTACCTCCCAGCAACACACCCAGCTATGACCCCATCAATGGCCTAATCTAGTATCATACACCCAGGATCCAGTCACCTCTCCAGCCTCACAATGGGTGCATGAGGCTTCAAGGCATCGTCTAGATCTGAGCCGTAACACACTGTTCAGGTGTGCAGCTGGAATCAGGAAGTTTACAAAAGTACCATGGATTTAATGCAAATGTTTTGGAACAAAAAAGCCGGACTTTGTAAAAAATATGTATTATTTGTAAAGCACGTGCTAATTTTAGTATGAGGAAAAAAAGCATGCACCTTAAATTTCAAATGCAGTGTTTGAGGATTAATCTCAATTTGCATGTACTACATCACAGAAAGGAGAAGGGAGCTCAAACTGTAGCCACATGGGAGATGAGGGGGTGTGGCAGCCATCTACTTTGACCTACATAAAACTCTGGTGGTTTCCATTTGAATGGCCCATTCTTTCTGGCTGCAGCCCCTTTCTCTTAAGCCCTACTCCCCAAGTAGCCACCATGGAGCCGAGGTTGATAAAGGGAAGGTTCTGTTTCCAACCGTCTGGGGTGTGAAAAGTGGGTTAGTGCAGTGAGGAAGATCTGCTGAGATATGACTATTAAGGAGTGGTGTGTGAGCCTGAGCTGGCCGCTCACCTCTCCGCGCTTCAGCGGTCCCATCCTCATCAGTAAAATCAGAGTTCAAATAGCACTTTTTCATGGTATTGCAGTGAAGATTAAATTAGTATGAAGGACTTAAAATAGCTTAGAGAAAGTGTGTATTAGAGTTGGCTCATGTTACTCCTAGCTGCATGACTTTAAGAAAAAAAAATTTATAAAGTTATTTAAAGTCTTTTAGCTTTGGTTTTCTCATTGTAATACACAAATGATACTGCCTACTTCATACCTGTGTAGGAATTCAAGGAGGTATGAGATGTAATGTTCTTAGTAGGGCATTGGGTTAGATCTTAGGAAGGTAGTAGCTACCTTCATAGTGCACAGCAATGTTGGGAATCCCTTGTGATGCGTCTCATAAACACATCTCTACATGTCCAATTTCCATGCCCCATGTCCTCAGGTCTACCTGAACTTCACATTTCACCTGCACGATTCTCTGAATTCCCTCTCAGGAATCTAGAATGACAGCTACTATTGAGAGAGTGCCATCCGCTTCCTTTCATAAACTACCTCATTTAACACACATGGCCATCTCTGCAAGGCATGTGGTATTAACCTCATTTGGAGATGAACAATCAGGCCCAGATACATTAAGTGACTTGCTCAAGATCACACACAGAACAGTGAGATGAAGGCTTGGAAACCACTGGATCTTCAAAGCTCATACTCTTACCTGTAACTCTTTTTTGGTATAATGCAATCACAGGGGATTAGACCAAACAGCCAATATGCTTCTCTCATGTGTTTGCGTACCACACTCTTTTTGACTTTTTATATTTTCCTTTTTTTCTTCCTTATGTTTAACAGGAAATTATATTGACCCCTACTGTTACTTTCATATAGTCTGAATGAATTTTTCTTCCTTTCTCTAATATCCTTAAGTCTTTACTTTGGATATAATTGAGGGATGAGTATTATTTTGTAATAGAGAAAGTATCAGCTAGCCTGTGGGCAGTCATTAAAAATCTGATACCAACAATCTACTTCTTTATATTCTGGATACTTTATAGAAATGGAATCATATATTCTGTGGTTTTTGGGGTCTGGTTTCTTTCATTTAGAGTAGCATTAGCTTGGCTCACAGCACCTGCCTGGTAAGTGTGAGGTCCTGAATTTGACTTCCAGTACAAAAAAGAAAGAAAACAGAGAAAGAGAATAGCATTATTAAGGTTCAATTACACTGTAGTATGTATCAGAACTCCATTACTTTTCATGGCTGAATAACATTATTGTAAGCATATGCTGTAGGTTACTTTTCCATTCATTGGTCAATGGCTATCTAGGCTGAGGCCATACCTTGGTTGTTGTGAATATTTGGTGCTGGAATTAACATTCTCATGCAAGTATATATTTGAGTTTCTGTTTTCAATTCTTTGGGTATATATCTAGAAGTGCCATTGCTGGGAAATTTGGGAATTCTATGCTTAATTTTTTGAGAAACTGCCAAATTGTTTCCCACAACTTTATAGTCTCACCAGCAATTTGCAAGATCTCAAATTCTCCATATGTCCACCAGTACTTGTCATTTTCCATGTAAAAAAAAATATAAACGTTGTTTGTGTTTAAAATGGTGTCTTATGATTTTGACTTGCCTTTGCCTAATGAATAATGACACTGAGTATCTTATTAGACATTTGTGTATCTTCTTTGGAGAGATGTCTATTTATAACCTTTATGCATATCTTACCGTGTCATTTGTCTTTCATCACTGAGTGGTAAAAATTCTTTATGTTGGCCATGTTGGAACTTGGGGCACTGGGAAAACAGGCAGCCAGCTCACTGCTCTGGTGGGTGGCTGTGAGCCTACTGGCACACGGGCTAAGAATCAAACATCCATCTCATTCCCCCGCCCCCACTAGCAAGTGAGAGCCAGAGATCTGAGCATCTCTTGTGAGTTTGACTATATGCAATACAGCAAATAAGGGGATTTTCTTCTGCCATCTCTTTGAAGGCAAATATTTGTATCTCTGTTTTGCTCTGTTCTGATCAATGATATTGCTCTATTGAATATTCTGTTTTTATAATTTTGGTATTTCCTTCAGTATTGCTCTACCTGATTGAAGGAACAACTATTGTGAAGAAAAACAGATATACTATTGTACCTATTGCTGTTACCCCAGTAATCTGCTGTGAGGTTCTGTATCAATTTCACTGCACTGCCTCAGTTGGCTTTGTCCTGTCTTGTTCTGCTATATTTTACTACTTTCAAAATAAAATAAATCAGTAAAATAAAATATAATTAATTAAATTAATAAATTTAAAAAGTTTTAAAAGTAAATAACAACAAAGCAGATCACTAAGGTACTGAGCAAGCTGAAACATGATATAACTAAACAGATAATGGACTTAAAAAGCAAAAGGAGGAAAAGAAAGTGCTCTAAAGGATATAATTGCATGTGTATTTAAGTGTGTAGGATTGATAACCATGTTGCTAAGTTTTTGTTGGATTGGTGATTGTACTGGGGATTGAACTCAAAACCTCATGCTTGCCAGGCAGGCACTTATGCCATTGAGCTAAATCCTTGGCTGCACTTTGTAATATGGCATGAAACAAGGTGCAACCTTATGAAAACATGCTTCCTAGCTACACAGAAAGCATAGTCTGTCCCTCTATACTTTAAGTTTTATGATAAAGTTAGTAATCTGGGGATGGCACTGATTTTCAGTAGCACAATTATACCATTTGTTTCCATGTCCTAGTTTTGGGATTCTCCAAATAGTATATTGCAGGATTATTTTAAAGGATGAACTTTTTGATGAAGCCTCCTGAGTGGATCTCTGCTAATCCAGTTTGGTATTTACAAGTGCCTAGGGAGAAAAAAAGTTACTGAAATTGCATCACCACCTTCAGAAAACTGTTTAAAGGGCTTATTTAATATTAATGCAATGTGCAATTACAGCTGAGCTCCTGCCAAGAGTGCCAGGAGAACACAGGCTATGAATGTCCCAGTGTGCCTGAAAATTATTTTAATTTACAAAACCCTACTCAAACTGCTGTTTGTAGATTTAAATATGAGGGCAGATTCTGAAAAAGGGATAGAACATTTGCAAAAGTATGCAAATATACATCAGAACAAAGCCTCAGGCTCATAGCACATTAAACACCTGAAATCACATAACCCAAGGGGAGACATTACATAATATTCCAAAGGACAAGCTGGTGCAGGAGACCGCATATTTGCAGGAGAGTTCAGAAGCAGCAGCAGGAAAAGGGGGAGGCTGCTTGCCTGGACAGCTTTCTTACACTTCCCTCACAGCCTCATCTTTTCTCTCAGTCCCAGCGTCTCCATTTCTCTCTCCTAATCTCTCTATCATTCCATTAAGCTGCAAAAATTAGCTTTCTCTGTTTTTCTGTATCCTCTAGGTTATACCTTAGGGACCTTATTTTTTTTTTCTACAAAATTGTATTTTCCTAAACTCAATGCCATCTATTCTAAAATTAACCATGTATTTCCTTCACTGTTCTAAATAGCATTTTCTTTTAACACTACATCCTATCATCATATCCAAAGTATTATTTAATGTAATACTTTGTATTAAAATTAAAATTTGCAAATTGTTATTAGGCTAAAAGATGGAAGCATAGCATTTGAAATATAACTGAATTAGAGCTATTGTTGCCTGTTAATAGCCTTTTTGATTTATGTAATGGAGCAACAAAATGTCAGTCTTACACTCTGGTTTCTCTTCAGATTGTATGAATCTTTCACTTTCTACAAAATGTCAGTCTTCTCTTAAGTCCTGCTATCTATTAGTGAATTCACACATAAAACTATTCTAGGGCCAATGATTTAGCTCAGTCGCATAAATACCTGCCTGGCAAGCACAAAGTTGTGAGGTTTGATCCCTGGTGCCAAATAATAATAATAATAATAATAATAATAATAATAATAATTTATTCTAACATTAATAAACAACCACAACAAGAAGGTGCAATTCTGAAATAGGAATAATCTTTGTAGAATTACAGAAATTTTTCAAAAACCTAGTTTCTGTGATGAGACTTGAAATGTAAACTTTAGTGCCAATAATTAAACACAGTAGCTTTTGTGAGACATTGCTGTAGCTTGGTGGGTTGGCTTCTCAAGGTGGGATAGTTGAAGTGTGTGCTAGTCAGTTTTTGACTACAGTAACAAAACGCCTGAGACAATCACCTTTTAAAAAAGCAAGGTTTATTTCAGCGCTCAGTGTTGGAGCTTTCCCTCCGTGGTTGATTGGCCCTGTCGGCTTTGGGGACAGAGCCACGTGGTTTCCTTGCTGGGAGCGCATGGTGAGCCGGATGTTCACCTCATCACTTTGTGAAGCAAAGACGAGACAGTGGCATACCATAGTCTCCCCGCAGGGCACACCCTACTAATCTAAAACCTCGCCTGGACCCTCCCCTCTTAAGAGTCCCACCCCTTCCACCTTCATTGAACTAAACTGAGGACCATGCCTGTAACACGCAGACCTCAGAGGACTCTCCAGAGTCAACCCACAGCGTAGGGCCCGGTGAGAGGTCCTTGGCTCAGCAGATGTGCTCCCCGCAGAAGGGAGTAATTATCTCTCAGGAGATCCTTGCGCCCCTGGGATACTGAGTTTCATAAAATCCTGAGGCCAGTTCCTTTCTTGCTTCCTGCCTGATGATGTGATGTTTTCCTGTTACACATGCTTCTTCGATTGCCGTCTGCCAGGGAGTCCTTGTCAGAGTCTGTGCCATGCTATTCTAATCTCTAAAACTGCGAGCTAAATAAACTTCTTTTCCTTATGAAATCAGGCTCTCTCAGGTATTTTATCGTGGTAATGAAAAACAGACTAATACAGACATATTTTGCGCTTACGGAGTTGCAGCCAACGCAGAACTGGGAAGGTTCTTGATAAGTATCACGATATTGTATCTACCCATCAGCAAATGTAATCCAATAATGATGTGTGTATTGTTACTACCATTTTATAAAAAGGGAGAAGTAAGTTACAAAGAAATTAAGTAACATATAGAATACAATAAAAACAGCATATAGATCTGGTTTCTTTAATTACATTATGTGGACTCAGGGAATGAGCCACTCTCTGATCTGACCTCTGGCTTTCCCTAGCCTTATTTCACTCCTTCCTGCTTTTGCTAATTTGTAATTTTATGCTTGTTATTCCTTTTAAACAAAACCAACAAAATCTTCTAAGACAGAAAAATGCAAAATCAATGGTCAAGTCAGAAAAAAAATTCATTTAAACTTTGATGAATAGTTCAAAATATATTGCAGAGAAATCCTAAAGTCTAAACAAAAAAAATACATAAAATTTAAGAATAAATACATCATTTTTATTAAGGAAAAGCTTGAATCGATCTGAGAGGGTAAAGATAGAAAGAGAATGTTCCAAAGTCTGCCCTTCTAAAGTTCAAAGTATATTTAAGATATAAAATTAGTGATGATAATATAAAATGAATTTTTAAATGATACAAAGTGGATTAAAACAGTCACAGACACTGCCAGAAAAATGTCTACACATAGATTGTCTTCCTGTTATTAGATTGGTCTTAATCATAATCCAGGCGCCTAATGACAATTTGGAGAATTGCTCCAGGAAGACGTTTGGACCCATTCTCTCACTTGAGACATTCTGGGGCTAAGAAATGTGTGGAATTGAATTAAAATGCTAGTAAGCACCTTATTTTCTCTTTTGTATTACAAATAAGTTTATCCAGCATAAACTGGTTCAATTTTGTAGAAAAAAGAGAGAGAGAAAAAGAAGATAGATGGATCCAGATCCGGGGGTGCAGGTCCTTGGGGTTTCAGGAGAGCTCAAGACTATTCCATCCCTCACGGAGTTTACCTCACTGCTTGTTCTCGTAGCAGCTCCATGACAGGCAACATCGCTCTTAGGAGGCGAAGACACAGAGACCGTGCTTGAGGGAGGAGGCGGGGAAGTGTCCGGAAGCTCCCAGGTCCTCCCCACAGCTCGCTGCAACAAGCCTCGGAAGCCAAAGGTTTGGATTATGCTTTAAAGGTGCAGGAAGTGCAATGACGAGTTCATTTATTTAACAAGGGCAGTCACTCCCAGGCACAGAGAGGGACATGGAAATGGAATAGAGAGAAGAGAGGTGTCCTCTCTCTTAGGATTTCAGGCCAACAGGAGATAGATCATGTACCAGTTGGTGCTTGGAGAGAGAAACAGATTTAATGCAAGATACACAGATACGTAAGAATTTACCAGATTGGTTTCCAGTGGCTGCCAACAGAGTTAGGTGTGAAAAGGTGCAAAATGGCTGTTTGTGCTGCAGATCTGAAGGGCCCAGTGGAGGGCAAAGGCCTGGCACTTGCTGTGGTGCCCCGTGTGAGTCTGTACCAGGAGGCCAAAGGGTCCGCCCTGGAAGCCAGGACACTACATCAAGGTGACTGCGGAGACAGAACCTCCAAAGAAACAGGAGGGAGCCTCTTCCATTTCCCTTTGATTCCATTCAAACAAGGGGTTTTACCCACAGTGGGTCTTCTGCAGTCAGTAAATCCCTTTAGCCACACCCAGAACTGTGCGGATCCAATGTAGCCAGGCGTTTCTTACTCAAGTTGACACAATCAGTCACCTCTCACAACGCAGTAATTATAAAGGTAAAATGCAATGTAGCGAAGACTGTGACAGGGTGTAATGGGTGTCCTGGGTGTCCCCACCTTGCTCCTTAACCGCTGATTCCAGTGTCAGCCTCCATAGCATTGCTGAACCCCACACTGTCTTCTGGTGATCAGGACGTCAGGTACCTTTCCCCAGATCAATAGATCAAGATACACATAACTCATTGGTTACTTTGAGGTAAGATTCTTCTTGGTCTACTTCACGCTCTATAATCTTCAAATTTTGATTATTTCTTATTTCCCAAAGGTTTTCTAGGAACACAAGGAATTGCTACAGCTCAACTCAACCACTGAATTTTTTCCCATTATGGGCATTGAATTCAGGGCCTTGGCACAGTGCTGCATCCCCAGAAATTTCTATTTTTAGTTTTGAGATAAGGTCTGGCTAACCACTGTTTTGCCCAGGTTGGGATTAAACTACAGATTCTCTGGCTTCAGCCTCTGGGTACTGGAATTACAGGTGCATGCCATGGATCCAATTAAGAACTGGATATTTTGCTTATGTGCTTTATTAAAAGAGATTTTAAACTACCTGAAGATTTCAATTATTCATGCCTTTTCGGTTTATTTTTATTTTCTTGTGGAGGTTTGTTTGTCTTTCTAATAGTTCATCAAACACTGTTTTGAAATACTTTTTAATATCTTTTATTTTTTGGTAGTAGGACTTGAACTCAGGACCTCGAGCTGTCCAGGCAGGTGCTGTGCTGCTGAGCTATATGCCTGGCCCAGTTTCTGATATCTTAAAATAAGAAATCAATGTGAGTTTTAGAAGTTGATTTTGAGGGATGGGGATGCAGCTCAATGGTAGTGTTTGTCTGGAGCACATGAGACCCTGAGCTTGATCCCCAGCACTAAAACCAAACAAAACAAAGCCAACCCCATAATATTAAAAGATATAATACATTTATGATTGCAAAAATAGAAAGTCCATATAAAACTGTAAAATATTTCAGCTGTAATTCAGAGATGACTCCTGGTAATATTTTGTTATGACTTTATGTTATTTTGTAGTTTAAACTTTTTTATTTTTTGATACATGGTCTTGCTACGTAGTTCAGCCTGGTCTTGAACTCCTCTTGTAGCACAGGCTGGCCTCAGACTTGTGGCAAGCCTCCTGCCTCAGCTTCCTGAGTGCTGGGATTATATATTTTTCTTAAATCAAGAATTTTTTCTGCATAGTTGCATTCAATTCTACATCACCTTTTAATGGGCTGACAATTGGTGATCAACTTGTAACAGGAGCTAAACTGAATCAGCGTGGTCCTGAGTATGGAGGACTCACCTGAGGATTGCTGCCAACAACATAAAAACAGGAGAACTGGAGAGGGAGAGGGAGGAGGTGCTGGTTCTTCTGCCGCCATGGGTTCTCCTGGAAGAGCTTGCCAAGCTTCTTTCTTGCTGTGAACTTGGCTGTTACCATTCAAGGAGCTCAGACCTTGTTGTTGCTGAGGATGGCTGTGGTTCACTTTGGGGGAGCCCTGGTCTTTACTTTGAGCATCACTTCCCTGCTCCAGGGAAGAGCCCTCAGCCTACTGGCACAGATCCTTCATCCTGCTGGCACAGACTTTCTAACTTCCACTGCTGATCTTGGGGGTCTTCCCAGTGCAGATACATGAAACAGACTCGCATGAGTCATTGTCATGGGCTCTTGGCCTCCAGTGGGACTCGTGGGAGACATTGTTATGGGTTCTAGGTCTCCAGCTAGACTCATGCAAGACCCTAGGATCCATGCCCTCAGCTGGATTCCTTGGGCCTTAATCAATTTTACCTGAACAATTAATCTTATTGATTAACCATAGTTCTGTCCCACCTTATGCCTATCTGCCTTGCGAGTTCTCAGTTTTCCCACACTGAACACATCTCACACCATGATTTTGCTCTATAAAAGTCCCTAGAAAAGACAGTCTTTGACAAGCTACTCGGGACCTTCTGTCTCTCTCAGACAGAAGCTTCTTTCTCTCATTAAATATGTTCTACTCTTAACCTCCATTGTTCCTAAAATTCATTCTTTGATTGAGAGAACATGAGCTTGTACCGGACATATAGTAGGTTGGGAGTTTCATTCCCTTGTATCACTAATACCATTTTATTATATAACTGTGCTGTGAATGACTAGATATTCACTTTTTTAAGTTTTTCTTATAAATAATTCTGCAATGAACATCTTTGCATGTATCTTTGTTATATCTTATTTTTAGAAATAAAATTTCTGGTCAAACATATTAATATTTTAAAATATTTTGGTACATATTGCCAAGCCTTCCATTGGAAATATAGTGATTTATGCTTCTGAGAAGGATTTAATACAGAGTTTATTTCCACCAAACCTTGTCTTTCCTCTCCATCTTGAGCAATTTCATAAATTCAAAAATTAGATTCCTGTACATTAACTCTTTAAGGTGTAATGTGAAAGATATTTTTGAAGTATTACGTAAGTAGCATAAAAAAAGGGGAATAAAACATGCTCAGCACTGAGCATTCTAGTTTTAATTAGTGACTACATGGAAAGCTGTTATGAATTTCTTATTAGGTACAAAATGAGAAATGCTAAGGAATAAGCCCACCAAATGTGAGTAAAGGCAGGAGAAGAGGCCTTTGGGTGACAGATACCTACCGTCCTCAAATCAAATATTTGTCTGAAGTATTTATCATGCATATTGTGGAAGTGCATGCTTTAAGCCCTTGTGGTCTCTGTCTCTGTCTGTCTCTCTGTCTGTCTGTCTCTCTGTCTCTCTGTCTCTCTCTCTCTCTGTCATTAAAAGAGTGACCTGGCTACGGAATACTCCTCAAAGACAAAGAGATTAGTTGTTCAATGACTTAACAGAGGAGAGGTAAGATGGGGTGTTGGGAATGACCCCATGGTTGTAGTTAACCCTTCTGGACAAGCGCTTCAACAGAAGGGGCTCATGACTGGTTTGGAGTTTTGGAAAAGAGAGGGAGAGG
>PVLA01005744.1:88660-139219 GCA_004027455.1 Hydrochoerus hydrochaeris | reverse complement strand
TTTTTATGCAATTGTGAACACCAAGAAGAAATGATAACTTCAATAACATGTAATGAATAAAGGCTCTCAGGATGTGAAATCTCCTGTGAGAAGAAAGAATATGGTGTGGAAACTTGAAAAAACTAGAAAAAACTTCATGCATAGTAGGTTTTCAGTGGTTTGTTAATGAATAAATAATTCAGTAAAGATAATCTTAACAAGAGGGCAATATTTGTAAGAAAGAGAAAACCATAATTTCCACAAAATAACTCTTATTGAGCAAAAAACTCTAGGGTGCAGGATGAGGAAAGGAAGATGAATAAGTTGCAAATGACAGGTGTCAATGGAAACTCAATTTCCTTCACAGTACAGAGATGTCACCTTTACAGGCTGAAGGAGTGTTATGATTTCTCAACATCATTATTCTAGAGGGAAGACTCAGTACCTACTTGTCCTCTATGCTTCTTTTCCATCTTCCCTCAATAGCACACACACACACACACACACACACACACACACACACACACACACACACATGCACACACACACAGTTCTGTCAAGTGGTTTTTCTCCTCCATGATCTGTCCCTAGGAAGCCTCCTTAGATTTTTCATGCAGGCTAAGATCAGAGAATTCCAGGGGAGGGACACAAGAGTAAGTTTATAATTTCTAGCACCTCAGAACTTGGATTGTCAGAGCTCCTAATTAAGTAAATTGCTCTACTCTCTTTCCATTTTCCCAACAATTTAGTTCCTCTGGGGCACAAAGAAGAATGCAGAATGGAAGTGTTTCTTTTAAATTTTGCATCTATGCAGGTAACATAGAGTATGAGAAATCTATTTCTTCCAAGAAGATACTTTCATTTTTTAATTTGATTTTGAAGTCACAAAAGTTACTCTAAATAGTGTGTAATTTCTTCAATGAGGCAATCCCTGAAAAAAATCTGCTGTGATAAACCGCTTTAGAATCTTTTGAAGTTTTATTGATCATTTAGTGTCTAGCCTTCTATGAAGGATATAGGTCTTTTTTTAATGTTTCTAGTTTTTTAAAATTTATTTTGAAATTATTTTTATTATTACTTCCCTCAGTACCTAACAATGACTTTCATCATAGGGAGTTGGTACATGTAAACAACCCATCTAAATTCTTTTGCATCTCCTTTCTATCACTTTAAAGAGCAAAATAAAAGATAGACAAGAGTTGTTGTGGTTTATATATAGATGTTCCTCAAAAGCTTCATGATCTCAAAGGTGGGGCTTTTGAAACGTGGTTGGATAATGGAGGCATAATAACTGAGTTGCTCTTAGGTGGTGTGGTCTGCTTGGCAGAGGTTGGGTCACTGTGGGCAGGAATGGAAAGGTATTTCTTATTTCCCAGGTCTTCCCTTTAACTCTCCCTGATTTCCCCTACCCAGGTCCTTCCACCATGGCCTTGGAGCCTGTTGAATGGATTAGAACCTCTGCAAACTGTGAGTCAGAATAAATCTTTCTTCCTTAAGTTGTGGATGTCAGATATTGTGTCCCAGCAATGTGCAAAGTTATTAAGACAATAGAAGCCTAGGATACAGAACATTTGCAAACTGGAAGAGGCTCAACTTTGCTCATTTTTTAAAGTGTCAGATAAAATCAACAGTTTATCTTATCCAATGTTTGAAAGTGTTATTGATTATGAAACTGTAAAATCTAGAAAATGAACATAAATATTATTTCACATAGGTGTAATTTTTGTAGTGCAAATACTCAACATCCACTCAGGATGGTTTAAGATTTCATAATGTCACCATTAATAGTACCCATCATGCCATATAATTTACTCATTCATTTTATTTCTGACATCTGACTGAAATTTTGTATTCTATTCTGATCATTTTCCCAGCACTTTCTCAGCCTCTGGAAATCAACATTCTCCTCTCAATTTCCACAAAATCAGCTTTATAAAATTCAAAGCACTTGCATAATGTGAAGACCAATGTTCAGCACCTGAAAAATTATTAATATCATTTGTCAATAAATACAATGACTCATTACCTTTAGACTTGATTAAAGTCCAAAAGAAACAATATCATGAATTGTACAGGCATACATAAGGGATAAGGACTCATTATTTTTTCTCTTTTATTCTTTAAACAAGGTTGAGATTTGAGTCACTAAGTTATTCATGTTGGCCTCAAGCCTCTTAACTTCTTGTCTCAGCCTTTCAAGTAGTTGGGATTACAGGCATGTGCCAGTGCAGTCAGCTAACTGATTTAACTGATTTAACTCTATACTGTATCAGAACATATGAAATTGTATGTTGAGTTTATCCAAATAATCTAGGATGAACTACTTACCTGCAAAGAGCATTTATTCACATAAAAGCCATTCAACTTCTCATCATGAGAAGTCATAAATCCAAGTGGCAGGAATTAGAGCATGGAAGTTAGATTCTAACAGTAACTATTCAACTTATGACAGAGCTGTCTTGCACATGATACCTCCGTCTGTCATAATCAACAGGCTACTCCGAGAAAAGCAAATACTAAGAAATGACTTCCCATGTAGAACTTAATAAAACCTTAATCTCCAAAACTATACATTCCCTACTTCTGATTTTCTTGCAATGCATAATTCTTTTTATTTAATCAGTATACTAGCACTGTTTTCTCCTTTTTTTTTGAGAACTGACACCATCATTTTACTCATAAAGCTTCATTATCCCAAAACCCTCTCAATCGACTAAGATACTGTAATTATATGAATTTCATAACTAAAGAAACTGAATAAGATCAATGCTAATACAATAGCAAAAGAATGCTGCTTTGAGGCAAAAACTCAGTAATTATACAATTGAGTATGAAGGTCAGTCCTTTTACCACATAGTGAGTTACATGTGACATGCAACCTTCCTGATCCTAATTATGAGTACACTAAATTGAATCTCTTAAG
This sequence comes from Hydrochoerus hydrochaeris, assembly GCA_004027455.1. Taxonomy (NCBI): domain Eukaryota; kingdom Metazoa; phylum Chordata; class Mammalia; order Rodentia; family Hydrochaeridae; genus Hydrochoerus; species Hydrochoerus hydrochaeris. The sequence continues at coordinate 136,317 of PVLA01005744.1, read as the reverse complement.
TACTACCATAACCTTGTTTATAACTTTCCCTGCAGTGTCCATGAACTACAAATTTCCTGTTTCTGAGACAGAACGATAAAATTTCATTAAAACAGAACCTCTAGTTGAAGTACTGCTTCAATGTAGGCAGAGCAATAAAATGGAATCTAGAGATCTAAATTCTTTTTTTGAAACACTACAGAGATTGACAAATACAGAATCCAGGTTTTATACCCAGCTGGAGACATGCCTAACCAAGGTAGGATCTAGAATTCTTGAAATAACTTGTGATGGAAATCGGAAGCATTTTAACCCATGAGTATTTCTGAAATATTAATTTATATTACAAACTCAAACCCAAAATTAAGGACATGATCAGAGAAAAGGTATCCTATTAAAGAGATATGTCAAAGCTCCTTGTATTTCCCTATTTCTCAAACTATAGACAAAAGGGTTCAGCATTTGGGGGATCACAATATACATCAGTGAAGCCACTATATTCTTAACGGAAGAGTCACTGACAGCAGAACTCGAGTAGACTCCAAAAATTGTCCCATAGAACAAGGAAACAACAGAGATATGAGACCCACAGGTGGAAAATGCTTTATATCTTCCACTTCCTGTTGGAATTTCAAAATAGAGGAGGCAATTTGAATGTAAGAGAAAATAATACCAAAGACAGTAAAACCAGCAAATAAGATAATTACCAAATATACCAGAATGTTATTGATGAAGGTATCAGAACAGGAGAGTTTGATGACCTGAACAAGTTCACAGAAAAAGTGAGGGATTTCCAGGTCTGTGCAGAAGAACAGCTGCAGTATCATCAGACTGTGGAGCAGGGCATACACAGTAGTAATGAACACAGACAATAGAACCAACAGGACAAAAATGTTGATTCAAAATAATTCTGTACATCAGTGGGTGACAAATGGCCACACAGCAATCATAGGCCATTACTGCAAGGAAACAATTTTCTAAAGCACCAAAAATCAAGACAAAGAAAATCTGAGAGAGGCAGCTAGTGTAAGAGATGCTATCATCCCCTAATTGAATGTTCACCAGCATCTTTGGGATTGTAGTTGGGCTTATACAGATGTCAGTGAAGGACAGGTTGGAGAGGAAGAATTACATGCAAGTGTGAAAATGAAAATCAGATCTGACAACCAGGATGACAAGCAGATTTCCCAGAATGGTGACCATGTATATGGACAGGAAAAGGATGAAGATGAGGGCTGTAGTTCTGGATCATCTGTCAGTCCAAAGAGAAAGAATTCCAAAACAGTTGTTTGGTTTATGGGTTCCATAATGCTGGTGAATCTTAATAAAAGCTATGGAATAAAAAAACCAAATGAATGATTTATATAGAAGGAAAAGGACCATCAACTGAGATATTGTTAGGTATGAGAAATTTTAATAACACTGGGAAATGACTTTTGGTAAGTTGGAATAAATGTTTTGGTAATTTTGGAATAAATGTTTTAGCAAGCACTCCAGAAACTGATACCTCTCAAGTCTGAAAACCAGTGATTTAAAATTTGTTACAGTTTATATGGTGAACCACAGTAGCATTCAGATATTTGCTTGCTTTCTCACCCCATTCTAGTTGTCTATATCTCCTCTTAATTCTTGCCCTATGTAGAATAGAATAACATTTTTTCTCACCACACCAAGTGCTGAGAGACTAACAAAGAATAATAAATCAATGTTCATTCAGAATTTTTAATGTTTTCATATATAAAAGTACCAAACTCATGAAATGAATTCTGTTCCAGGAGAACATTTATAAATTGTATTTGTTCATATGTGATAGTAAAGTGTGTCTCCTACATTATACCTGTGAAAGTTTCCACCTCAAATGTTTATAAGTTGGAAACTTATTTTACATAGAAAGGTAAGAATGAACACATTTTTAATCATTTTTTTCTTTCCCCTTTCTTCATTTTCTTCTCCTCTACCCTAGTTCCTCTCTTTTTTAACAATTTTTTCCCATTTCATAGTATCTATTGTATATTTCAGTCCTTATTTATTCTTTCAATTTCTCACACCAATTTCTTATGCCACAAATAAAATGGAAACAAATATTTTTAAATAGGGAGAGGAAGATAGGTTGAAAGGAGGAGAGAGGATTGGGGAAAAATGACAAATCAAAGTATATCATGTATGGGTACAAAATCTCTATGATGAATATGATCATTATATATATATATATATATATATATATATATATATAAAATATACCAATAAACTTAATTAATAAAAAGAATAAATGTAATACGTTTATCTTCTAGAGAAATGGTTTCTAACTTCAGCATGCCCCAGAACCCCTTGTCAAATTATGGATGTCATCTGTCCCATGGACCCACAAGGGCCATGTGATGGCCACAAATCTCATAGTGTTTAGCAAAGACTAGGTCAGAGCACAGATGGTCTGAATCCCTAGTAGACTTGCTTGACTACTCTCTGCCTACACCTGTGGAGAGTACACAGTTAGCATTATTTATGACCAAGAAGGTCTCAGTTTCCTTTCATAATCTTAATAATTTCTTCTTGAACATGGTCTCAAATTTTCCCTTAATTCTATATATGATTTCTTCTACCCAATAAGACAATAAGATGAAGCAGGTGGAAGGCATCCACATAGTTGGATAAGAGCAGCACTTGGAAAATGTGACCTATAAATATGAGGCTATCCTCCAGCAACAGAAACAAAAACTGGCTTAGCAGTCACTGTATTTTTAAGTGAACCTGAGCAATAATGTTGAAATTCTCTATCTCCTCCTAAGGGACATTCTTCCTTTAAATACAGTAAGCAAATAGCAAATATTTAATGAGAAACAAATAAAATCCAGATGCTGCTATTAAAAAAAGAAAAAACCAATCTCTTGTTCTTCAAAATACAGATTCACAGGATAAAAAACTTTAGTGGGAAACCCTAACAGGAGAATCCCTGAAGACCAATGTCTTTTCTCTCCCAGGGAAGAGAGAAAAAGCTGTGGCTGTGATGATCATTTAATATCATAATAGAACACATGAATTAGCTGAATTTAAGCTAAGACCCAGCAAAAAATTTATAGATGAGAACAATCTTTATTTGTGTAAGAAGCCTCTGTGCTCTCATCTGTTTAATGGGAATTGCCATATTGATGTGTCCTTTAACTGTGGTGTGGAAAACATTTTGTAATGTATATGTCTCTAACCATAATTTTGCATATCTGAAATATGGATAATGTTTATTCCTGCACTGATACCTCAATAAATTCTAAGTGGACATCATGGAGATGTTTGAATCATGAGAAATGAGTAGAATAAAAGCTTCCAGCACAGTACTGGTTAAGTGTAATGCTCTAAAGCCCTCTCTTATCCTGTGTGTGAGTGTATGTGTGATTGTGTGTGTGATGCTTTTCTGTGAGCATAGCTTATGGTGCTTTTCACCTATGAGAAGGAAGTAATGGTTAGAGGCAATTGAGTCAAGAGAAATGAAAAACACAGGTCAGCTGTTTTAGTACATAAGAATTCACTTTATCACCCATACACTAAAATAAAATAAAAATCCAAGCTATTATAATGAATAAACCCTAAGGATTTTAGTATTTTTCTTCAATTAGTTTTATACACAAACAGTTTCCTATTCACACAGTGGTTATTGTGCTCTTTTTAATTTCTGTATTCTGAAGTACAGATTTATGGTGTACTGATCAAGTGAGCAAGGTGACATATAAAATATAAAGGGACACTGTATAAGTTACAGTACAAAACTATAAAGTTCGGGAACTGTAAACTATATTCTATATCTAATTCTTATTCTAAAATTTGCCATAAAGGCTTCATTGGGTGTTTTATAATTGGGTGAAATTTCCCAAGCTTTTCATTATATAGTTGACATCACTCTTTTTAATACTAAAATCTACCAATTGATATAAAAAAAGAAATGAAAGAAAAGACATCTCAAGATTGATGAAAGCCAAAATTCAGTGAAGATTTTCTAGAACTATCTCTGGGAATCTTGATAGAAAAGGAAGGAAAGAAATATCAGAGATATCAATATTCTTTTGGTCTTGACATATGAGAACACACTCGACAATGCAAATGAATTAAATAAATTAAATACATGAATCACAAAAGTTATTAATACACTAGATTATTTGAGACAGTTTTGTCATGCAGTTCAAAGCTGATCTTAAACTTACTACATAAGATCATAATCAAGGTAGGATCTAGAATTCTTGAAAGAACTTGTGATGGAAATCTGAAGACTATCCTCAAACTCCAGGAAATCTTCCTACATCAGCTTTCCCAGTGCTGGGATTATAGGTGTGTGCCTATACATATGGCTTACACAAGATTTTTTTTTGTCAGTGCTGAGAATTGAACCCAGAATTTTTACAATTACCTGTATTCTCAGCCCTCTTTTTTTTTTTATTTTGAGATGTCTCATTTATTTACCCACATTAGGCTAGAGGTTGTGATCCTCCTGCCATAGCTTCTCAGAATGATGGCATTACAGGTTTGTTCCACCATAGCTGGTTAGGAAAAAAATATATGAAAAAAATCTACACCCATGAGAAAAATTTAAATGTATTTGAATGTACACAGATATGTACATATTTATGAGAAAAATTTAAATGTATTTGAATGTACACAGATATGTACATATTTATGAGAAAAATTTAAATGTATTTGAATGTACACAGATAGGTACATATTTATGAGAAAAATTTAAATGTATTTGAGTGTACACAGATATGTACATATTTATGAGAAAAATCTAAATGTATTTGAGTGTACACAGATGCATACATTTTTCTATGGGTTACACATGAATAAGAGAAAGAACATACAATAGTGAACTTGAATGTTCAATAGTCACCAGTTGAAAAGAATTCACATATTTCACTATCCCTTCTTTGTTTTTATTGTAAGAAATAATAAAGGCATATGTGAACCTGCTCACTTTATATACTTGCACAAACCTGAGTTTTGTCCTCCCCTTAGAAATTACCACACTTCCATGATGTACTTCATTCTTCTACAATTTTTGTCTTATTTGATAGCACTATTCTAAATAAAAAATCTGTACTGTGCTGCATTTTAAGCACTTAATGCAGATCAAGTGTGGTTATCCATGCTTGTAGTCCCAGCCCTTTGAGAGGCTGAGGCAAAGAGAACACTAAGTTTGAGCCAAATCTGGACAAATTAGTGTTTTAATGATAGCCTGTCTCAAAGCAAAAAATAAAAAATACTAGGATATAGTGCAGTGTTAAGGCCCTGAGTTCAATCCCTAATACAATAAAATCATTAAATAGTAAATAGCTAAATAAGTAAAATTTAGTAAATCAAGACCCAACTTATGCCTTGTAATAGATATTCTTGGATTATTTACTTTTATTAGTCTTCCTTCATAAATCTTAACTACCAAGCTTATCCATTAATTTGTTACAATATATTTCTGCCTTCTCTAAGGTGGGTGTTATAGTCACTCTCTTTTCTTTCTGAGTAAATATTCACATAGAGTGTGCATGGGGGACATTGTCACATCCAAGATGGTATGTCCTTAGAAATGAAAGGAAAGGATGGAACAAAATACCAAGGTACTAGAGTCTATCTGTTTTATTTTAACTATTTAATTTTAAATTATCTGAAACAGATATTCCAAATTCCAACATCTCTTAGTACTGGAAAGAAGAAATGGGTGGCTGTGTGTTGCTGTTGTTGTTAATCACACTATTCTTATTGCTCTTCCTTAAAATATTTGGTAGTTTTAAAAAGCAAAACATATGTATTGAAAAGCTATTGGTAAAAATTTCTCAATCTCCATCTCTTTCCTCTGAGTCCTCACAGCTTCCTAGAGAGAGTAGACAGTAGTTCTCTGTTTAGTGGCATACAAAGTATACAACAAGAGGGACTGGTGATTGTGGACTTATGTCCATCCAAAATTCATATTTGAATTCCTAACCACTTGTACCTCAAAAAAATCACTAATGTATTTGGAGATGATTCTTGGCAAAAATGACTTAGAATGTGGTCAATAAAGTGAGCCCTAATCCAGTAAACCAGGGTCTTTATAAGAAGAGGTGAAGGAACTTTGGATGCTGGGAAAACAGGCAGCCAGCTTGCTGCTCTGGTAAGTGGCTGTGGCCTCCCAAGCTGCGGCTGCCCCAGGGCAAGAACCATATCAACATTTCCTGAGATCCACTCCATTTTGGAACTTGGGGTGCTGGGAAAACAGGCCGCCAGCATTCCACTCTGGTAAGTGGCTGTGGCCTCCCAAGCCACAGCCACCAAAGGGCAAGAACCATATCAGTGTTTCCCGAGATCCAAGCCATGTTGGAATTTGGGGTGCTGGGAAGACAGGCAGCCAGCTTGCTGCTCTGGTAAGTGCCTGTGGTCTCCCAAGCCGCAGCCACTCCAGGGAGAGAACCATATCAGCATTTCCTGAGATCCATGCCATGTTGGAACTTGGGGTGCTGGGAAAACAGGCAGCCAGATTGCCACTCTGGTAAGCGGCTATGAGCCTACCAGTGAACAGGCTAAGAATCAAGCATCTATCTCATTCCCTCACCACCGCTAGCAAGTGAGAGCCAGATAATCTGAGCATCTCTTGTGAGTTTCACTATATGCAATGTAGCAAATAAGGGGGATTTTCTTCAGCCATCTTTTTGAAGGCAAATATTTTTACTTCTGTTTTGCTCTGTTCTGATCAATGGTAATGCTCTATTCAATATTCTGTTTTTATAATTTCTGTATTTCCTTCAATTTTCCTGTACCTGATTGAAGGAACAACTATTGTGAAGAAAACAAGATATACTACTGTACCTATTGCTGTTATCCCTGTAACCTGCTGTGAAGTTCTGTACCAATTTCACTGCACTGCCTCAATTGGCTTTGTCCCATCTTGCTCTGCTGTATTTTACTACTTTCAAAATAAATAAATAAATAAATAAAATAATAATAAGTAAGAAAAAATAAAAAAGTAAATAACAACAACAAAACAGATCAGTAAGGTACTGAGCAACCTGAAAAATGATATAACTAAACAGATAATGGACTTAAAAAGCAAAAGGAGAAAAAGAAAATGCTCTAAAGGATATAACTGCATGTATATTTAAGTGTGTAGGATTGATAACCATGTTGCTAAGTTTTTGTTGGATCAGTGAAGAGAACTGTTCACAGCCTCACTCTTTGAATGTCCACTTTGTATGCTTTAATTTTGTAATTTGAACAACTATATCCAAGAATACAATATGTAATGTATCAACTAGTGATTTCTTACTGTTTATTTTTTTTTAAATTCTGTATTGTGTCTACCCTTTTTTTCCATTTTGCTTTTTTCCCCCCTCTATTTAAATAAAATTTTTAAAAAAAAGAAGAGGAGGTGAGGACACAAACACCCACATAGGCAAGGCCACATTATAATACAGGGAAAAGACAGCCATCAGCAACCACTGAAAATACCTCAGAAGAAATCATTCTTGCTAATAATTTCATCTTGGTACTTTTAACTTCCAGAACTATGAGGGGAAAATTTCCATTTTCAAGCCAGCCAGGAACTTCCTAAGCACCACCACAAGAAATCAAGTAAATATGATAGTTATCATGTTCCTGATAGGGTCAGTTTTTGCTCAGAAAAAAATTGGCCCTGCCCTTGTGGAGAGTGTGAAAATAGCCAAAAGAGAGTTGGCTTTGTATTAGTACAAACGTATATGAGAATTGGTCCAGAAGGCAACAGGTGGTTAACAGGAGAGGCATAGAGATCTTGGTCCCCCTCATCTCATGCATATGCTCTCCTTACTGTTCTCCAAGACAAAATGCTAGTAAAATATCTATCCTTCTTCCCAGTACATTAACTAAAGTACTCTCAGTTATCCACCTGGCTTCATTGATACAAGCATCCCACCTGGATGTTGAAGATACAGATCTATTCTTAGATGGGTAGAAAGGTTGACTGAGTCAACAGCCTGATATTCTAGAAGGATCATCTCTATGGTGGAGGCTCTGGTGTTGCTTGCTGACTGGGCAGGGCTGTTGAGTGAGTCCCATGCCAACTCCTATCTTCTCTGTATCTCCAGGGATCAATATCCAAAGCACCTTATTAGACCACTTATCTTCCTTCATTTTAACCCAAGTGCATAATCTTAAAGACCAGGAATACAGAAGAGAGGAATTCAGGACGGCTGACTTCCTAACCTCTGAGGCCAACTGTACAGCAGCCAGGTCTCTCCATTGTTTCTGCTCCTCTCTATTATAAGGACCTTGTACATATTACACATGGTGTTTTTGTAAATAACTCCAATCTTGCAGTTTATCTATAAACAAAAACATGTCCATTTATATCATGATATAAGAAAGTCTGATTCAGTTTCAGATGTGAACACAGGTCCTACATTTGTATGAATAATAAAAATACAGATATTAGTACAAATATTATAAAATTACAAAACTTACAGTTTCTTGTACTAGGAATCATGGAATATTTGCTGAACTGTAATTTTGTCTCTATACTTTGCACAAGAGATTTTTCTATTTTCTATGAGGAATATTAACTACAAAGATTATATACAGAGCTTTTACATCCTAGTTGATGTCTTATGAATACCTCTTTCCTTCTGATACATAATTTTCCTCACTTTAAAAAATGTGACTGAAAATCATGGGTCTCCATTTCCAGTGAAGATGTTAATTCATTTGCAGTCACCAGAAGCCCATAGTATGCAGATGTGTCCAAACATTTTTTACATTACTTACTAACTGAAAAAGGTACTCCGTTTTAATATAATTTTTTATCTGAGACATTGCTTACTAGCTGAGTATGGATATCAAATTGTCCTCTATTTTTCTTTCTAAGACACTGAATAATTTCTTTAATATACTTGGAACTATTAACAATGGAAAAGGAAAGCGTAATACTTTACATTACAAGATTCAAAGTCTAACAGACAGAGATCATGGTAAATTGTTAGATTGTTCAAGATCTATATTATTGAAAGTGCTCTGAATGGAAAGTACCAAAAAAATATACACACAACCAAATAAGTACACAAAGTAGAGGTGTGCTACCTTTGCCTATCATTCTATATTTTACTTCTTTAAATAAAAAATATACATTAGTTGTCTAATTTTGCTAGGGACTCATTGGTACAAACAAAAAATCTGATGACAGTCAGCATTCTGGAAAATAAATTACTATTAGATTTCCAATAATTAGCTTGAGATTAACCAATGCTCAAATAAATCATGACAAAAATGATATTTTTATTTTCTGAATTCCTATGAAGTATGTACATCATCTGTTTCATTCTAAAGTTGCTACCACTAAAAAGCATTATAAGTAAAAAACCTGAAGTTAAAAATATGTCCATTTAGCTAACAATTTTCAGCAGATGTCAAAATCAAGTTCAAATTGCAAATCACATAAATTGAATAGTCAATTAGCAAGAAATATTGATTATGATAGTTCTCACATGTGTATTCTTTGCCATTTAATAAATATTGTTCTATTCACTAGGTTTGCTTAACTCTCTTGAAAAGGCTTTCAATTAAGTACAAGGTGCAGATATGAAAATTATATAAGGACATGTTTTGCATTATGCTCATGATCAGACAGATTGTAATATCATATTACTTGCAAATTCCAGGAACGTATATTTAAAACTATTTAATTTCAATATATTAACAGGGGCTGCTATTGAGAAGAAAACATCATTTGACTTATTCATGGCAAAATTTTACAAATCATTGTAAGATCTTGGAAGAAATGCACTATTCCACCCAGTTTGCTGCAGAGAAATCTAAGATTGAGAGAGGATTGAAGAGTTGCTGAAATTCTTCAGTTGAAGAGCAAATACGTGAATGTTCAAGTGTCTACAAATCTTATATTCTTATTATTATCTGTATTATCTATTCAAACTGAAAATTGTCAAGCAGTGTTATATTTGTGTCACGCTTAATTTCAGATAGATTAATATCAGCTTACTTACACATTCCAGGAAAGTATATTTAAAACTATTTAGTTCTAAATTAGTAACAGGAGTTGCCATTGAAAGGGAAATATCATTTGCCTAATTGTATATGTACCTACTCCCCAAGATGAATAAAAATTTCCTGTAATGAAAACATACACCAATAGAACAAAAATAATTAAATAAAGGAAAATATGTAGAACTGTGAAGAGAGATTTAATTTTTAATCATATATTAAAAAAGAATTTAGCATGTCATCTGGAAGCCAGTTCAATTGCTGAGAAATTACTGAGGCTACCTAGATATACTAATTTAATCATGATATTGAGGAGGAAAATGTTCCAAGAATAATGAGACCAAGGGAGGCAGGACTTGCAGTACTTGATTACTGGTTTTGCCAACAGAAAAAACAGTATGTTTGGAAGAGATACTCAGAATATTGCTCTGCTCTTTAATCTCCTCAGGGCACTTTTAATGTCTCTGTTCCTCAGGCTATAGATGAAAGGATTCAGCATAGGGATGACCACAGTGTACATCACTGAGGCCACTGCACTCTTTCTCAGAGAATGTGATAGAACTGAGTCAAAGTACACTCCAAGGCTTGTTCCATAAAACAGACAGACTACTGACAAGTGAGATCCGCAGATGGAGAAGGCCTTATACTTCCCACTTGAGGATGGAATTCTCAAAATGGAGGAAGTAATTTTATAGTAAGAGAAAAAGATTCCCAAAACAGGAAAAAATCCAAAGACAGTAAAAATAAAATACATGATGATGTTACTGGTAAAAGTATCAGAACAGGCAAGATTAAGAAGTTGAGAAGAGTCACATAAGAAATTGGCAATTTGCATACTGTTAAAGAATGTCACTTGTAACACAGTCAGGTTGTGCAGCAGTGAGTCCAAAAGACTGGCCAAAAACGACATGAACACTAAGAAGACACAGAAGCGAGGGTTCATGATGACCTGGTAATGCAGAGGGTGGCAGATGGCCACAAACCGGTCATAGGCCATCACACTCAGTAGCATGTCTTCCATACATGCAAAAATGGTAAACACAGACATCTGTGTCAGGCAGCCCAAATAGGAGATGGCTCTGCTGTGACACTGCATATCCACAATCATCTTTGGGACCGTGGTGGAGATGAAGCATATGTCAGTCAAGGACAGGTTGGAGAGGAAAAAATACATGGGACTGTGGAGGTGGGAGTCAGTGCTGACAGCCAGGATAATGAGCAGGTTCCCAAGCACTGTAACCAGGTACATGGACAGGAATAGTCCAAAGAGGATGGGCTGCAGCACTGGATCCTCTGAAAATCCCAGAAGTTGAAATTCCAATACTTGTAGTTGGTTATTTTCTTCCAAAGTGCTCAGACACCTTTTGAAAAAAATTAAAAAGCTTGGAGAAAACAAACCAAAGGGCACCAAGTACTCACACAATCAAATTCCTTTGATTTAAAATATCTAAAACATTGTGCAAGAGCTTAGAATGCTTTATTTGAGCATTAAAGTAAATATTGCACAATCAGAACACATTATGTGACAGTTGTGTCCAAGAACATTTTGATGACTTGTGCTTCCTGATTTGCCTCCTTTATAAATAAAGTCCTACTCAAATTTCATTTCTAATTTAAAAACTATTTAATATATAAGCATATCCCTGGCTTCAGCAGGCATAAGATCTTGACAAACATGTTAAATGTCATAAACGCTCTTCATTTACCACAAGTTTTGACATGAATATACACTGACCCTATCAATAAATTAAAATACTACATTGATACACGAATACCAATATTTATTGCAGGATAAATCATAATACCTAAGATCTGGAAGGGCCTGTGTTCCTATCAACAGACAAAAAACTAAAATGTGGTATCTATTTATAATATAGTATACTCAACTTTGCAGAAGGATAAATTTGAACATATTTAAAGACTGTATATCCTTGATAAATATAAGTGAAATAATTCAGAAACAGGTTTAAATATTGTACAGTATCTCACATTTGATTAATGAAAAGTATAAGCAAAGATCACAAAAAAGAACAGATAAAAGAAAATATGGAGACACATTATTTGCAAATGTGAAGGGGTCCAGAGGACCAAGGACAAGAGGGGATGGTGAGGGGAAAAGGAAATAAAAGATTTAGATATGAACATGTACATATACAAAATACTTACAAGGTCTATAAATTTTATGTCATAAAAATTATCTAAGAATAATAATAGCAACATGAATAGCATTGAAGAAATAGGATTTACAGTCAAAAGGAGGGAGAGGGTTTTCAAGGCAAAGAAAATGAAGATGACTAAAAAAGAAACAATCTGTACATGTCATCAATGTAACATTCATTTACTGCAAACGTACTAATATTTTTTAAAATTTTGTAATGTGAACAACTACTTCAAAGATAACAATATGCAATATATTAACTAGTGTTAATTCCCTACAATTTTTTTTTTTTTGGAATTCTGTATTCCTATAATTCACCTAGGTACTCTACAACATTACATCTACTCCCCTTGGTATGTGCTAGATTACATTCATGTGCACTATAAAGTTCCCATGTTAAGTATTTGTAATGATTTCACATGTTTAACTCATGCAGAATGCAGCCTGAGGGAGAAACACTGTATTAAGGGAGTTCAGTTATACAACAGTTGTTTCGATATCTTTCTACATGTATCCCAAGACAGACATAGAAATTTCCAGATAACATGGGAAGTAAATACTAATTTGAATTCTAACTATTGATCCATTTCCATGTTACTACTAACTACCTACATTTATTCACTCAAAACTATCAGTCCCAATTAAACATATCCTGTGACTATAAACACTGAAAATATATCACTTATGTATAACTAGTAACAGTGCTGGCATGATAATTGACCAAGAACTTCCAACTTGTACAGGAAGTGGTATTACAGGGAGTGGAATTATTCAGTAAAAGTGATAATTCCTTGACTGGAGATGGGAGAGCAATGCTTTAGTGTCATGTCCTTACTTCATTAATATGAAGAACATGTGTAAATCTGTCCACCTCTCTGTCCTCATACAGACTGATAAGAACAAGAAAAAATACCTCTATCTACAACACATGTGGTGCTAACAGATATTGAGAAACTAATAATAGGTTTTTCAATCAGTATTTTCTTTCAAATAAACAATTCCATCATTAAAGAAATGTAGAATTTATGAAAACAACTGTCAAAATCCCTGAATCTAGAAGTTTATAAAAGTGTGAGTTAGCTAAAGAATAAAGGTACTTTGCTCACTTTCCTATCTTCCTCTATGAATATTTTTGCCAGTATATTTGAATAATCAAATAATGGAAATGCTGTTTTAGGAAATTTTAGGATCCACATATATTCATGGTGCAGACATACACAAGAGTTGTTATTTCTTATATTTTAAGTTAGATCCTCCTAAAATAGATAAAAGTAGAGACAAGAAAGAACCAATTGTGCTGAAGACATGCTGATTATGGCAAATTTTTGTGGATCAAAAAATGTTTTTTCTAATTTTGATGCTAATTCAGTTTACATTAAGAGAAATAAGAAATAAAAATGTTGTCATTCCTCTTCTACTACACAGAAAATCCCTATATAAAGTTGCAAAAAGAATTCTTATAACACAAACAAAAATACTAACTTCAAGAAGGTATTCTAAATGTGAAAATTAACCTCATCCATAATAATAACTGAATTTCACTTCACCCATATTGTATGCACTTCTCACATATTGCACACATAGGAAGCACATATGCCTATTTATTTCTCCATCCATTTAGTTGCATCAACTACAAAACAATGTAGATAATAAAGCTGAATCTCAACAATTCTAAAAATCTTCCCAACATTACAGAATTAAGTAGTCAGGCCAACAATGTTTAGAATTCAATTGTCCAACTCTGAGTTGCAACAATAATCTTTGCCATTGTTTTCTAAACATTAAAAGTTTTAAACATCTATCCAGGGGTACATTTACTTGTGATCTGTTTTTAAACTCTGGCCTGTTTCTCTTTTTAAAGAGGCTTTATGTTTCTAGTGGGCAGCTTACAAGAGTAGAGAAGAGTGCTCAGAGCTGCAAGGATACACTGTAGTGGAAAGGGAGAGCAAAAGGTTTCTGATTTTATTTCTTTGTCTGTGACCTATACTTGTCTTCCTCATACTGGATCAGCAGTTTACACCCACTGCTCTGTCTCATGATAACCAGAAATTCCAAAAAAAGGAAAGCACAGTGAAGAAAGACTCATTTTCTACAGTGACATTGAAGTGACATGTCCTGAGGTGTTAAGAGGATAGCTTGACAAAATCTAGTGGCAGGATACTCTGTCTTTATATTCAGGGAGAACAACTCAGACACCTTTTTTCTTTTACCTAATAACCTCACAGTAGTTCCATAAAAATGGAAACCTACCTTTGTTTTAGTAAGATAAAACAATAACTTTAGACTTCATGAAGGTGGTACATATTAAATGAAGTGAAATGAGCTAATGATAATATATAGCTCACACCTCGGGATTCAGATATTCTTCAATTGTTCTTAGTGCTGTTAACCTCCCCTAACCCATTATCACCTCCTTTAAGATCCTCTTAAAACACTGAAGTAATACTGTAAAGGTACTTGCTTTATGTTTCCATAGGTGTCACAATGAACCAGTGTGAGAGGTCACTAAAACTTGTATTAGCTACCTGAGACCCTTAATACAGAATATAAGCTGCAAGCTACTTGTAAGTTCTGATGATGAAGAAACAGTGGTTCTTGTTAAATATTTCATGCAATATTCATTCAATAGATAAAATAACAATAAATGTATGATTATCTCATAGTCCTTCCTCCAGGCATCATCTCCCTCAGTACTTACTGGGTAAAGTTGTTCCTCTGCTGGGTCATGACCAAAAATTTTCCACCCAGTGAAGAATCTGCCTTTGTTCCCACCCTTGATAGGAAAATGAGTCAGTGGTTTCTCACTAGAGAGAACCATTAAAGACACAGGTATGGAGGCTACTAAATCAGTAGACTGAAACTGAAAGGCTGAAGACTCTGGTTGATTGTTGACTATTTTATGATCTTGCAAGTTCAATGTACAAAGCTCATAATTAGTCAAATTGGTCTGTGTTATCCTAATCTCTAAGGACTGGAAGAAAAAGAAGAAAACAGAATGAATGTTTATCAAATCATTGGAATTCATCTGCTATTCAGCAGAAAGTTCTATGTACCACACACTAATTTTTCTTTTCTCTTTGAAACACAAAGTTGTACCTTATTTCCATTCCTATTGTGATAAAATATTTATAACAAAAATATCATTTTCACCAACTTTATGAACTATTCATTGGTATCAATCACATTGGCTGTATGTAGCTATCCTTAACATTGTTTCTAGTAATATATCATGTTGCCAAACTAAAATGTGATGCCCATATCAAAAATTTCACACTCTTCCTTTTCCCAAATCTGGTAATGACCAATCTACTATGAAACATGATGAAGAATTAAAGACTACAAACAGTGAAGTAGGGTGAGCAAGGAGACATGACTAATCATCTGCAAGTTTAGATTTATGCCAAATTAAATTCACTGATCCTGAGAATATACTCCAAGAAGTTTTGAAAGAGCCACCTGAGTCCGGAGGTTTTCAACTCCACCCAACCAGGAATAAGGCCCCAGCACCACACTCCAGGGGTGCATTCCTGCTAGCTGCATGGAGGATGTGAGCTCTGCCCAGCCCAGCATCCCAGTACAATCAATTGGGGAAATGCCCAGCCACAAATGTTACACAGTTACCAAGTCCTGCCAAGCCCAGAGCCCTAGAGCCATACATCAGGGAGTGACTAGTCTAGTCACTCAAGATTTTGAGCTCTGTCCATCACAGTGCAAGGCTCTGGTGCCATAGTTTGGGGTTCAGACTGGCTAACTACATGGATATCAGAATATTGAAGCTCTGCCCAGTACAGCATTCCAGTGAAATCCATCCGGAGGCTGCCTAGTCAGCCACACAGGTCTCAGAAAAAAATGACTAAATGAAAGAAGACACAGTCTCAGCCCTCCAGCCCACTGAGAACAAACCTAAGAGACACTGAAATGGAAGACACTGGAAACTGCACAACTGAACTTTTTGACACTGAAGTAAAGAAACACCTCCACGAAGCTATAGAGGAAGTCATATCAAAAATAATCTCCCAGGTTAAAAAAAAAGTGATGACAAACATTATGAAGAAAACAAACACTGACTGTATCTAAAGAAGATCTAATTAAAACTAGAGGAATGGATTGGGGATTTAGCTCAGTGGCTTAAGCACCTGCCTTGCAAGCATGCATTCATGAGTTCAATCCTCGGTACAAAAAAAAAAAAATAGAGGAACATAAAAAAATTATGAAAAGTTTGAAGAACAGTATAGGAAAGAATTACAATTCATGAAATAGATACAAAGGGACATTCAGTAAGTTAAAAATTTCATTAAAAGCTGGCAAGACCACTTGAATGAAGCTGAACATTGACTCTTAGACCTTGAAGACAGGATGGAAGCTTATGCTCATAAAAGAAAAGATCTCTTAAAAATAAAAAGGAACCAGGAGAAAATTCAACATCTGAAAGATGAGAAACAATGTAAACCTGATAGGTGTCAACTAAAAAGCATGGATCAACATAAATGACATAAAAAGACTTTTTACAGAAATAACTACAGAAAACTTTCCAAACATGAGGAAAGAATCTGATATACAGTTAAATGATGAATATAGAACCCCATTTAGCTATAACCAAAATGAATCTTCATCCAGACATATAATTAGGATCTCAGAAATTCAACACTAGAACAAAATACTAAAAGCTGTCAGAAGCATCACAATCCCTGACTTGAAATTATACTACAGAGCTACTGTGATAAAATCAGAATGGTACTGGAATAAAAACAGTCATGAAGATTAGTGGAATACATTAGAACATACAGCCACAACTACAAACACATTGAGCCACCTCACCTTTGACCAAACAGGTTCACTGGAAGAAAGATAGTCTCTTTAATAAGTGGTGCTGGAAAAATTGGCTTTCCATATACCAAAAACTAAATCTAGACCAAAGTGTATCACCATACCTAAGCTAAACTCAAAATGGATCAAAGATCTAAATATTAAAACAGAAACACTAAATCTGCTGGAAGACAAACTATGTCACCTTGAAGACACAGGGTAGGCAAACAGTTCATGAACAAAAATCAAACTACAAGGGCAACGCTTCCCACAATCAAAACCTGTGATCTCATCTTATTCAAAGTTTTTGGATGTCAAACAAACAAACAAACAAACAAACAAAAAAACCCTCCAGGGCCAGGGATTTAGTTCCGTGGCCTAAGTGCCTGCTTGGCAAGTGTGAAGTTGTAAATTCAATCCCGGGTACAAAAAAAAAAAATCCCTCCAACAAAATGTAACAAAAACACAGGAATTGGAAAAATATTTTAGCCAAGTGTCCCTCAGTCAGAGGAATCCTATCTAGAATATATAGAGTTAAAAAAAATCAAGCCCCAGAAATTCAAAGACCCAATGCAAAAATTGGCATCTGAGATGAATATGCACTTTTCAGATGAAGAAATACAAAATGACAAACAAACATATGAAAAAATGTTTGGCATCATTGGTCATTAGAGAAATGCAAATTAAAACAACACTGAGATACCATCTCACTACAGAAAGAATGGCTGACATCAAGAAATCAACCAATAACAAATGCTGGAGTGACTGGAAGGAGAAGGGAACACTTTTCCACTGTTGGTGGGAGTGTAGCCTGATACAACCACTATGGAAATCAGTGTGGAGTTTCCACAAAAAAACCTGGATTAGAGATTCAATTGAATCCAACTATCTCCATTCTGGGCCTTTACCCCAAAAGAATGGAAAGCATCATACCACAGTGATATATGTGCACCCATGTTTATAGCAGCACAATTTGTAATAGCCAAATTTTTGAAACAACTCAAGTACCCATCAATCAAGGAATAGATAAAGAAAAGATGTGGTATTTTTATATAATGAAGTACTATTTAGCTATAAAGAAAGATTGCATTAAAGTTTTTTTTAAGTAAACGGACATGACTTGAGACCATACTCATAAGTGAAATAAATCAAACTCAAGTGTATAAATATTGTTTTGTCTCTCTAGTGTAAGAAAGTGAAAGAACAAATACAATCCCAAATTTATGATAAATATTGTGTAAGGGTAAGAAACAGCTCACAGAGGAAAAGTAACTGGGATAGGGGAAAAGGGGGAAAAAAAGGAGGAAAAAGAAAAACATATATATATATATATATACACATACATAAGATAGCTAAAATGACTATACTAATTGTATTAGCTCTTGGAAAAAAACAGTTAATACACATATGATTAAATCAATCTACATTTCTATATCTGGTAATCTAAGCATCCTTTTGAAAGTAACAATATACAATATTACAACCATTGTTAAATTCCTACCATCCTATTTTGAAAACCTATACTGTTATTGTTTTGGGATTGTTGTTTGTTTTTCCTTTGCTTTTTATTTTTATTTTCAGTGCCTTTATTCCTGTTAAATTAAAAATTAAAAAGACAAATATATCCTCTATTCTTAAGTTACAGTTGCAAAAATAATCTTATGGTTTTGCCTTGTAATAATGCTTCATGACAAAATACCAAAAAATATCACCTTGTCTGAGGAATAATGTTTCCATTTCACATCACTAATAAACAGAGTGTGCTGGAATGTATATCAGAAAATAAATATTTTCATTGCCTCTTATTGACTTCATTGCACAAAAAGACTATGTACACACATTCCAAATTTCTGTGCTTATACTGTTTAGTGGACCTAGGACAAGTAACACCCAATGCATGACATGGATGAAACCCCTCCTACACATAGAAAACACCAGGCAGAGTGAAAATGACAAAACAAAAAAGCAAAATGCAGTCTCAAACATATAGTTCACCAGAAGCAAGTATAGGAGACATTCAAATAGAGGACCCCAAAAGTAATACACCAGGAATCTCTGAAAAGATAGCCAGAGAAATAAAAAAACAACTGCATCAGGCTATAGAGGAAATCAAATTAGAAGTAGTCTCCCATGTAAAGATAGAAATAACAACTTTAGTAAAGGAGTTGTTGAATGCAGCTAAAGAAGAATTAGAGAAAAAGTACATGAGCATGGGAAACTAATTGAAATGTTGAATGAACAATATAGAAAACAAGCAGAACTCAAAGAGATATCCAAGAAACAAAAAATTCTATTGAAAGCATGCAAAACCAAATAAAGGAAGCTGAGGATAGCATTTTGGACCTTGAGGACAGGATCACAGTTAGTGATCAGGAAAGAATATAACTTTTAAAAATAACAAAGCAGCATGAAATGACAACCCAGAAGCTTCATGATGATGCCAAGAGCAACAATATAAGAATAATGAGCAATAGCAAAGATACAGGAGTACAGGATAGGGGAAAAGGGGGAAAAAAAGGAGGAAAAAGAAAAAAATATATATATACATACATAAGATAGCTAAAATGACTATACTAATTGTATTAGCTCTTGGAAAAAAACAGTTAATACACATATGACATGCAATAGCGAAGATACAGGAGTACAGGAAAATGATATAAAGTATTTGCAGAAATAATAGCAGAAAATTTCTGAAACATGGGGAAAGAATCTGATATGCAGATAAGTGAGGCATATTGAACACCAAATGGTCACAATCAACATAAATCCACACCCAGACACATAATAATTAAGATCTCAGACATACAGCATAAAAACACAATATTAAAAGCTATCAGAGAAAAGACACAACTCACCTATCAGGGAAAGCACATTAGAATCATGGAAGACTTTTCAGCACAAACCCTCAAGTCAAGAAGAGCTTGGAGTGAGGTATTTCAAGCCCTGAAAGAAAACAATCTTCAACCCAGACTGATGTACCCAGCAAAACTTTCATTCAAATTTAATGGAGAAACAAGATACTTCCATGACAAAGAACAACTGAAGAAATTCAAGTCCACCAAACCAACCCTAGAAAGAGTACTGAAGGACATACTAGACAGATATAAAAATGATCACAATCCCCAAAACAACAACAGAAAGAAATGTCCAGGTAGGATAAGCAGTTAAATAAGAGGAAAAGCAGAAAGAAATTACTGGAACATAACTTGGCAAAGTTGAGCCAGTACATATCAGTGCTATCCATAAATATAAATGGCCTCAATTCACCTATAAATAGAAATAGATTGACAGAGTGCATCAAGAAATGGGACCCCACAATATGCTGTATACAAGAAACACGTCTGACCCAGAAGGAAACTCATAGATTAAAAGTCAAAGGACAGAAAACAGTATTCCATGCAACAGGAACCCAGAAAAAAGCAGGGGTAGCTATTCTATTTGCAGACAACATGAACTTCAAACCTAAAATAATTAAAAGAGATACAGAAAGTCACTACATACTTGTTAGTGGCAATATTCAAGAGGAAGAACTAAAAATTATGAAACCTTTAGTACTATGTAACACTTCTCAAAGAGTTTAAAATATAAACAGAAAAACATCATGTGTTTTAAGGCATGTTGGTTGGATCAGTGTCTTTGATCCAAGAAAAAGTCTCTAAAAGTGTGTAAGACAGATTTTTTGTCTCTTTTGTGCCAAGTAATGTATAACTTCTGGGACTCAGAATTGGAAGACAGTCATTCCATCTGAAAACATTACTTGTGCATATATAAGGACAAAAATAAAATATTCCATTACAAGAATAGGAAAACAGAAACATTAGACCCCAGTTTATTTTACCTGAGTAGTAAGAAATTTAAAATTATCACAAATACTGATAACATGTAAATTATATCACCCATTAATAACATGCTGTTTTAATCTATTACCTGTTTAATCTTTTCTTACTGTCATTATCTCAATTTGAAATCATGGCTGATGATAATATTGAGTCTCAGAGATACTAAAATCCTATTTTATATCACAGAAATTATAAGGGGAACCAAATCCATATGAAAATAAACTTTCCATCTGTGAGTAAAATATGCTAATATTTTTCATTTTTGCCTCAAAAATCAGAAAGTTCTTATTCAGACATATATCTGGAAAATAATATTTGACCTCTTTCTACTCTTGTGAAGGAATGATATAAAATTCTGACTACTCTTTACTCTGAGCCTGAGGTAATTATTGTAAAATTAGATAAGGATGTGGATGAGTGTTAGAATATCCTGGAGTGGGTGCCAGAGAAATCTGCTCTGGTTATTGTGTTCTGACATTTTCTGTGATCTTCAACTACAGCTATCTTTCCTATAATTTATGCAGGATGTGATTCCCCTGTGATCTAGCAGCATCTCCCAAAACATGGAAAACAGGTATCAGGGAACCTACTTTTGTAAAGATAAGGAAGTAAAATTTCTGCTGAGGTCACCAAGGGGGAAAAACTACCAGGATTTCCATAGCTAGATGCTTTGAGTCCATAATCAGACTGACCATGCAAACATGCTTTCTCTCTTTTCCAGGAAACCCCCTGGGATTCACTCTATAAAAGTGAGGTGCTGCTTCCTTTTTTGTAAAGGAATAGTTTAGGAGCTTAAGCTTCCAACATATGATACAGATACTGTACAATAAAACGAGTGACATATAACACATATAACAGAGAGTGGCACTTATGGATTCCTGGTATTAAGGTTCATGTCATCCTCTTCCTTAACCTTATAAAATCAACTGCATAATCTTTGCAGTGCTTAGAAGATATTAGGAGTCACATTCTGCTATTGTGGGTGACACATCTAAAAGATATAAAAGCAGTGTGGGAGGAAAGTAAAACTTTGAAAGGAATTCTAGGGACCCCCACCAAAACCAAATCCATAAAGATGAGAGCTCATATGTCAACGTTGCACAATGATGCACCCCAAATTTGCTGCCCATACTTCAATATTTTTCTCATAATGGGAAACCGTGGCTGTTTATCCTTCTTATGACTGGTGCCCACTGAAGCATGTCTCTGTGTGAAGAAATTATTTTAATACATGGAAAGATGAAAGCGCTTATGATGCAGACAAACATGGAAGAGGAATTACAGCATAGAATCCATTGGAATGACACTTCTAGATTAAAGAGGTACAGGCATAGTCTTAGCATATAAGACAATATCACCTTGGTGCAGCAGTATATAGAGCTGCTCATTAGAAAAATTGGTCCATGTTATCCTAAAATCAGGGAAATTCCTCATATTATTGGAGGAAGAAGATGAAGAGTAAATAATGTCTCTAATAGGTTTATGGTCCTTAGGTCCTTATTCTTACACATGAGAAGGCTTATTTGTGCTCTTCATTTGTATCTTCCTTTATTTCTAAACGTCCATGTGTTTTTATGATCTCCATGTTAAAATATAGGTAACAAAAATGCTACTTTCTTATGGTTTATTTCACATTTTTGTGGGGCTAATTACATTTACTTGGTCATTCATTGATCATCACTTACTGTCTCCAAAAGCTTTTTGTACTAAAACTTTGTGCTGATTTTTAAAAGTTCCCGTGCACTTTCCATCCAGTATTGGCAACTATAATTGTGCTGTTACACATAATGAGGAATTAAATACAATAAACCATAATAACAATGTCACCAATGAGCCAGAATTTACAGTTTATATGTTAAACAAAATATACACTGTTCACAGAATTCATGACAAATTTTTCATGTTAGTTTCCTCCCATCTCACTATCCAAACTGCATTTGTCATCATCGCAGGGAGTAATGGTTCTAATACCTTCTCTTTATGTTCCAGCCTGTATTTGAAATGGGTATCACTGATACTGAAGTTACATTCCTCTGAGTAACATCCTTAGAGTTTAATACTCTTGTTCCTCTTCTTCCTCAGGCTGTAGATAAAGAAATTCAATACAAGAATGAACATGGTATAACTAACATAGGCTACTTCAGCCTTCCTGAGAAGCAGTGACAAGTGAATACATGTGTATTTCAGTGCCTGCTGCATAATGTAGGTAAAAATCATACAAGTGAGACACATATATGAAAGTTTCATGTGGCTGTCAGAATAAACAAAATAACTGTACAGTAAAAAAAAATAGATCCCCAATATGTTAGAAATACTAATGGAATTCAGATATCCATAGTCCAACCAAAGACACCCAGGAGTAAGTTTTACTAATCTGCTGGGTGTTTCTCAGTCCTACAAAGTTGGCATATCATGAATACCTGTCACAGATGAAGATAAAACCCACATATTCTGCCAAATTGCTAGCTAGGACTCACTCTCTGCCTCAGGATTTATAGAAGTACAGTATGAGATTGGTGCTACTCAATTAGATGACCATGGGAGGAAGTGACACAGGTATTAAACTCATTATTCTGGAGCCATTGAGTTGAAGATCTAGAGACCCAGGAATGATATGATCTGAGAGGCTCTGTGTACAGAACTTAGAACTGGCCAAATCAGTCCATGTTCTCCAAGTCCCTAAGGAGTACCTCATAATAAAGGAGAAAAAAGATGAGATGATGAGTGTACCCTACAGGTGCTGTCTATTACTCTATTCATCATAAAATTATATAATTGTCACTTGTTTATTATCCTTTTTATTAACACACATTAATGGTGAATATTGTTAGCATTTGTGTGCTTTTTTCTACAAAAATACAGCATGCATTACATGCATGCACCCACTCTTTTTTATTTTAAAAAATAAAACAGAAAAAAGGATAAAAATGATACAGAATTTCAAAAAATAGTAGGAAGTTAACAATAGTTATTATATTGTGCATTGTTATCTTAGAAGTGGTTGTTCAGGTTACAAGATTTAGACATGAATAAAATGATCAAACAATGAAAGCACACACTGTTCTTTTTGATGAACTAACAGAGATTGGTACTATAATTATCCATTTTGGATATATATATATACATGCATATATATGCATGTATATATATATATATATATATATATATATATAATCATTTCCCTTCTTCCTTTTCTCCTTTCCCCTATTCCAGTTCTTTCCTTTTTAGCACTTCCTTTCCATTTCATTATCACAATATTTAGCATACATTTTAGATCTTACTACTCTCAACTGCAGAATGGATAAAAACATGTATACAACGGAATATTACTCAGCTATAAAGAAAGATACTCTTGAGGCTTTTGTAGGTCAGTTGGGGGCAACTTAAGACCATACTCATAAGTGAAATAAATCAAATTCACATATATAAATATTTTATTGTCTCCTGAAGGTAAAAAATAAAGGGAGCCACTTTTTGACTTTTCGTCCACCCCAGTCTTCCCAGGGCTTATGTATGATAATTTCAGGATGACTCAATTTAGTTTCTACATGTGAGAAGTAATATGTAGTGCTATTTTTTTCTACATCTGGTTTAAGTTTTGAAACATTCATCAGCATTTTAACTCTATTGCTTATTGTGATAAAATGTACATTAAAATTAATCTTTTGCCATTTTATTTGCAAAATTCATTGGCATTACTTATATTGACACAGCAATATAAGTTGTGCAGCAGTAGTACCATATAGTCTATAAATGTTTCATCATCCCAATCTGAATGTTTGTACCTATTTTAAAAACTTTTCATCTTTCCCTCCCAATTCTGGATATCTCCACTCTACTATGAGTCATAATGAGGAACTAAAACCAAAGTAATAAGACCAAGGAGGCATAATATACCCCTAGATTTTTACTTTTGATGTATTTTCTAACCTAAATTTCAAGTGGTTTTCTCAGGCAAAGAAATTGATCTGTCCTACTGTGAATCCTCTTCAGAGAACATGTAATAACCCTGTTCCTCAGGCTGTAGGTGAAAGGATTAAGCATAAGAGTGAGCACAGAGTACACCACTGAAGTCAGTGCACTATTCTTGGAAGAATGCGATACAGCTGAGGTGATATGCATGCCAAAACCTGTGCATAATACAGGCAAAAAACAGCTAGGTGTGACCACAGGTGGAGAAACTTTATGCTTTCCATGTGATGAATGGATCCTCAAAATGGAAGACACAATTTTATAGTAAGAGAAAAAGATTCCTGAGATAGGAAGAAATCAGAGATGGCAAAAACAAAATACATGGCTATGTTATCAGTAGAAATATCAGAACAGGAAAGATTAAGATGTTAAGAAGGATCACAGAAGAAATTAGCAATTTCCACATCCTTTAAGTATTTACATTCTAAGACAATAAAGTTATGCAAAAGAAATACCGAAAGGCTAACTAAAAATGCCATAAAGACTAAGATAACACAGAAGCAATGGTTCACAATAACTGAATATTGCAGAGGGTGACAATGGCCACAAACCAGTCACAGGCCATCACAATGAGAAGTGTGTCATCCATACATCCAAAAATGATGAAACAAGACATCCATGTCAGGCAGCCTACATAGGAGATGGCTCAATGGTGTGTTGACATGTCCATAATCATCTCTGGGACTGTGGTAAAAATGAAACAGATATCAGCCAAGGACAGATTGGAGAGGAAGAAGTATGTGGGGGTGTGGAGGTGAGAGTCAGAGCTACAGCCAGAATGATGAACAGGTTTGCAAGCATTGTGAATAGGTACATAGACAGGAAGAGTCCAAAGAAGATGATTTGCAGGTCCAGATCCTCTGAAAGTTCCAGAAGGTAGAATTCTGAGATTCTTGTTTGATTATGTAGTTCTATATTGATTGTACATCTTTTGAAAAGCAAAATGATTAGAATAAAATAAAAAAGTACCAAGCCAGTATTTCTATATATTTTTAATTTAATGAGTTATAGTAATATATTCACACTGCTACTATACAAATTTTTAGCAATATTTCTCAGTTATGACTGAACAAATATTTGAAGTCTTTCATTATTGGATTATCTCATCTATATCATTACTATCTCATCTCCTTCCATACACAACTACTTTAATGATTCCCAAATAATCAATATTAGAAGACTGCAAACATTAGACATAAAAACTCTTTGTACACAGTAAAATATAGCTCACTGTTTTAGAATAAAAAGTACACTTTCCACCTTAGCAAAAACTCATTTTTATTAAAGAAAGTTAAGAAGATGTTTCATATATCTTATATTATTCGGTGAAAGTAGGATATATTTTCCTAATTAAAATACTTACAAATACTAAATTAAAGGTAAGACATTATTTGAGCACTAAAATCAAGTTGCAGTTCATTATCAGAGAACATTTTTCTTTGACAGCTTGTCCTAGGAGTTTTTATCATTTTTGCATTTTCTGATTGTCTCCCTGTACTGGTCATTTTTGTGTTCCCAGACATAATATCTGATGTCATAATTTAAAGGAAAACAGGTTTATGTTGGCTTACATTTTAAGGGTATTCATTTGATGGTCAACTACCTCCAAGACAGAAACAAATGGCAGAAGGGCATAGTGGAATAAGGCTGCTTAATTTGGGGTAGCTAGAAAGCCAGAGGAAGAAATATTTTCAGAGCAAAGGAGCCAGGGGACTAGATATAGTACCTAAGATCATGCCTTCATGAGCCTCCCAAACATACCACGAAGTGTGCTCCAAACTGCTAGGTAGCTTTAATTATAATTCTGTTGCCACAATCAAGCTTAACTGTCACAGTTACTTGTGAATATAAGTGCAGATTTAACCTCTGTTTATCTTTTAAAAATCACTTAATATAGCCTACTGTATCTGGCTTTTATACACTTTAAATTTCCATAATTATATTTTCATTAAATGCACATATTTATATGATGTCACTGATCAAAAATGTGGCAATAGTAAATGTATACTTGTCAGTGATTAAAGATGAATAAAGTATTAAGAAACTCTTTTCAATATTTTAAGAAAATCATGTGATTCATTCAACCCCATTATATCTCAATAAAGTATTTTAGAATAAGGTATCTCTTGAACTCTTTTCTCTTAACTTTGTGAGTAGAGTGCTTCACAGTATGATTTCATTACTTTTCAGATAAAAAAACTCTATTTGAAGACAGCGCCAATCCTTGCTGGTGTTGTCGTCAAATGGAAATTAAAGTTTTGTTTTCTTTTGTTTTGTTTAATCTTAGTTAAAAGCTGTGAAAAGATCCAAACTTCATTTTATTATAACAATCCTATCAAAATATTTTGTGTTCTTCTTCATATCACACAAGAGAAAGTTTCCATATACTATGCCTATAATGCAACTTTGACTAAGACTTGAACTACACTGAACCATACTATTAATCACCCATACTTTTTGGTGCAAAAAAAAGTCATTATTGACATATACCCTTATTCTTAATATGTATATATTAAACATCCTTACTCTCTCTATTGATAATCCTCTCATAAAAAACTACCCCAAAATTTCATCTCCTCTATGGAAAAGTGTTTTCATTTGCCTTTGTTAAATAAGATAGTGCTCTAGAATGGAGCCATACAATCAACATTTTACATCCATATCACTGACCTGGTACAATATACAGAATGGATATGAATTTCTCCACTTTCTGAATTTACATTCCTTGGTAACAGGGACAGTAATGCTCTGTCTCCAAAACATTTGTAGCACATAAAATAAATCTTAGAATTTAAATATTTATCATTGTTACTTTTTTATTAAAATGACAGACTACAATATCACAGTAACATCGAATTATTGATAAATATGTTTGTTAAAGAGAACTGGATTTTTGAATAATATGAAACTCCACAATGTACCAAATCTCAATCTATAAGTATCACCTGCTTGTTGAAGTTCTTCCCCTTTGTCATTTTCACCCCCAAGACTATAACTGCTATGCTTTCAAATAATTACACATTGCAGATATCATTAAGTGCAATATATGGCCCATATTCCTATTACAATGATACAAACAAAAGCTATCATACCTTTTTTCCAGATTAGAACAGAAATATTCATGAAAGTGATGAAAGAATAGACTACAGAACACCAGGCATATTGAAGCTATATTGATTATGGCCAATTAAAGTGAACCAACCAAAGTTCTACTAAATGTTGAACAGAGATGTATTTGGTACCTTTTCTGGCCAGTAAGGTATATATCTACAATTTAAAAAATGAAATAAAGCTATTCATTTCTTTCTAAATACATAGCATTCACTTTATTAAAGACAAAAATGAAGCATCCTGTTAGGATAAATGGAACACACTCAAAATAAAGGACATTTTAGCTTGATGGAAATTAACATCATTATATCACATCTACTATCTACATTTACTTTATTTTGTGTGTTTACCACCAATTAGTCACACAAGGAGCTATTGCTAATTAATTAATCTTTCCTTAATGCATTTGTCTCAAACCAGAAATCCCTTCAAATGTCAATTATGAGTCTCAGAAATTCTAACATGCTCTATGTTCAGAAACAAACACTGGGATCTAAAGGAGTGAAAATTAAATATGACATATCTGTTACATCATACCTTCCATCATTTTCCAACAATCAGAAAATTTAAGCAGAGAGAGGGCTTACTCATCCAAATTCCTAAGGCACATTCATAAACAGTTTCAAATTTCCTTGTAAGAATGTACTCAAGTCCATATTATATGTCTATTTTTAAGATTATGTGGAATGACTATAAAAGTGCAAGATGCTATGAATAGTTGCAAGGATATCCTCGAAATCTGTGAATTTTTCTGTGCTCCACAACTACCTTTCACACAGCAGATGCTCTACCCAGCTCTATTCTATCACAAATCACACAGGAAAGAGTGCAGTGATGGAGGGGTCTCTTCCTGAAATGAGACAAGAAGAAAATGACTATTAGAGGTTTCAAGGGGTCAATCTGCCAGTATTTTCACAGCAAGACACCTGTGTGTATAATCAGCCTAATGAAAAGACAGATTGCCTTTTCCTAACAAAAATTCCAGTGCAAGTCATTCCTTTTAGATAAAGTAATTATAATGTGAACAATTATGAAGAGAACATTTATATATATGAACAAGCTGCACAGAACATATATGTTCAGTGCCTGTGATTCAAGAAGCTCTCAGTAACGATTCATGATGTTATAGTTTTACTATGGTCCTCCTGATCTTCCTATCATTAACCACCTTCAGAAAAAATTTTTAGTTGCCAATGTAAAAGCCAGGAGGGACAGATTTTCTCATTATGGGTTCATTGTCTGAGGAAAGTTAGACTGAGTACAGTGTGGTAGGAAAGAAAAATATTAAATGAGAATTCTGAGATACTTGCTATAAATAAGAACATAATCTTCACAGTTCTTGTAGCTGAAATTTTATAAATTGTTACCTTCACTCATAGCTGCACAAACTATATGTTCATTATGATAATGAGAAAACAAAACTTCCAATAGACCTTCTGCCACCCATCATCTACCTCCACACTTATTGCATGACACCAGGTCTCAGCTGTGACCAAGGGATGAGGATCAAATGCACCTCCTCTGCCAGTTCTCTAGTGAAGGTTGTCTCTAGCCCAGTATTGATCTGAATTCAGCATCAGATCAGAGATTACTGATGCAGACAAGCACATAGAAGATGATGTGGTTATTGGAACCACTGAGCTAGAGCTGCAGGCCTGGAGATTGAGGTTGACTCTGGGCTATTGTAAGGCCTGGAGTCTAAATGCCTAGAGCTCATAATCAGCCAAATTGGCCTGTGTTCTTCAAATCTCCAAGGACTTCATTGTATTAGTGGAGGAAGAAGAAGAGAAAATGAATGTCCCCTAAAGTGGTTGCCTCACTCAACTGAGAGGGAATCTCACATGTTATATTCACTTCTTTTGTCTTTTTATGAATATGCATATTAATTGTGTAGATAGAAATTATTCATTGTGGTATTCCCTACATACATTGGTCACATCCACACATTTTTATTCCACACTCAAACCCAGCCCAAGTACCTTCCCAATTGTTTGCCCCTTGTACTTTCAGGGTAACTTTGTTTGATTTGCACATAGGAGAGGAAACATGTAGTGCTAGTCTTTTGATGACTTGTTTTTTCAAAAACACATCTGCATTTTATTTCCATTGCTTAGTGTAGTAAATACACATAAAAATTTACATTTTTACCATTTTATGTGCACAGTTAAGTTGCATTACTTTCATCCACATTGTTTTTGCAGCCATGAACAACATCCATCCCCATAAATTTTTCATTCTTCCAAACTGAACATTTGTATCTATTTAAAAATGCTTCCATTTCTTCATTCCCACACACTGAGTAGTTTCATTCTACTAAGAAACATGATGAGGCATTGAAGTCCACAAGCTACAAAGATACCATGACCAAGGAGGCATGAGTTATATGTCTAAGCCTTACCTAAGCTACATGCCAAATGGCCTTCATAAGCCCTGCTGTAAAGCATCCTGCTATGGAACTTCCTTAAGACATCTTTAATGTCCCTGTTCCTCAGGCTGTACATGAAAGGATTCAGCATAGGGATGACCATGGTGTATATCACTGAGGCCCCTGCACTATTTCTAGGAAAAGTGATAAAACTGAGTCAATGTACACTCCAAGGCCTGTCCCGTAAAACAGACAATTTACTGACACATGAAACCCATGAGTGGAGAAAGCCTTATACTTCCCATCTGAGCATGGAACCCTCAGAATAGAGCAGGTAAGTTTATAGTATAAGATCCTCAATACAGGAAAACATCCAAAAACACACACTAAGAACAAAATACATGATAATATTATTGATAAAAGTATCAGAGCAGACAAGATTAAGAAGCTGAGAAGGGTCACAGAAGAAATTGGCAATTTGCATACTGTTCAAGAATGTCACTTGTGAGATAAGTTGTGCAGCAATGGGTCCAAAAAACTGATGAAAAATGACATAAACACTAAGAAGACATGGAAGCAACAGGCACAGAGAATTAATTTGAATGCTTTTAGCTATTCTTATTTCTGACAAAAGACAGGTTGTTCATATCTCTGGGACAAAGCACTTTCACCTGATTGACTTGTAGTCACTGCGACTGATGTATAAGGATTGTACAGGGGAAGCATTTCCCTAGAGATGACTGTGTGAAAAATGCATGCAATAGGGGAGAAGCACAATTTTGATATTATTCTTATTAATAATGTTAATATTGGCACTACTCAACTAAAATACTTGGAAGTTACTATTTTTGTAATGGGACATGTGATTTTTGTTCACTTATAAGTATAGTTGTATATTTGGAGAGGAATTACTAATCCTCTTCTGTTTTGAATTCCCTAGACCTTTCATCTTTTATGTTGCTTGCCACTGATGAGGCATTAAAGAAATGTCACTGACAGACACTGAATAGATCATGTTTTGTTCACAGAGAAGAACCATAATGACTGTGGTTTCAATGTACTTGAAGCCTTCCTTTTTGTACTTTCACCCCCTTTAGGAGTGCCCCATATTACTGGCAGCAAGATAAAATAGCTCTTGTTTCTCTTTATGTCATAGACATATGGAGCCTATAAAGTTAATTAATAGCATCTGTAACATTCAGTTTTTCAAAAACTAATGTTTAGATTTTTTTCCATTTTCACATAGTTCCCAAGTACCGTGACCAGACCCGTGGTGCTGTTGGGAGATTGTGCAAGATAAGAAAAAGTCAATGAGATTCCAACTCCTGCCTCTTTTTCTGTACTTTTTTTCAGGCAATGAGATAAACAATTTTATTTCATTACATACTTCCACTAGGATATGCTGCTTCACACCCCAACCAAAACAATGGAGTCAATTTAAAAAATATTCAGACCTCTAAAATTGTAGGCTGGGACAAAGCTCTTCTCATTATAAGTTCTTTATCTCAGATACGTGTCTATAGTAATGGGGAACTAACACAGACACACTCAATTGGTGAGTATTATTAAACCAATGACACTATGGAATTTTCTTTAAAATCTGTGTTTGACAGGTATGATGTATGACTGTACTCCCAGACCTCTGAGAGCCTGATAATTTCAAGTTTGAGCATGGCTTGATCAACCATTGACTTTGCAAGAAACTTTCTGGAAAATAAAAAGGGCTAGAAATTTAGTTTAGTGCAAGAGCATTGTGCTCAATCCCCAGGACTGCAAATAAAATTAAATAAATGAAAAATGAAATGAAATGATCATGTTAACAGAAATATACAGAGTATGATCAAAATATATACATATATTAATAAGTGTTTAAATTTTTTAAATTTATCACAGTTAAAGACACATTAGCATTAATGCCATTAAAATATTTCTGGTTTCACAAAAAATTCTATTCAAAGCTGGTAAAACCATTTAAATGAAGCTAAGGATAGGATTTTTGACCTTGAGGACAGGACCACAATTAATGATCATGAAAAGGTAACTTTTAACTTTTAAAAATAAAAAATCAGCATGAAGTGACAATCCACCAGCTTCAAGATGATGCCAAGAGCAACAGTATAAGATTAATAGGCAGCAGTGAAGAGGCAGGAGTCAATGCAAATGACATAATGAAAATATTCACAGAAGTAATAGATGGGGAAAAATCTGATATGCAGATAAGATGAGCATATACAATACCAAACAATCACAACCAACATAAATCTACAGCCAGACATATAACAATTAAGGACTCAGACATGCAGCATAAAAACAGAATATCTAAAGCTGTTAGGGAAAAGACACAATTCACCTATTAAGAAAAGTCAATTAGAAACACAGCAGACTTTTCAGCACAAACCCTCAAATCAAGAAAAGCTTGGAGTGAGGTATTTCAAATACTGAAAGAAAACAACTTTCAAACAGACTGATGTACCCAGCAAAACTTTCATTCAGATTTAATGGAAAAACAAGATACTTCCATGATAAAGAACAACTGAAGAAATTCACCCCCACCAAGCCAAGCCTAAAAAGACTATTTAAAGACATACTAAATAAAGACAAAAATGACCACAATCTCCAGAACAACAGAAAGACCACAAGGCAGGGCAAATAATTAAACAGGGGGAAAAGCAGAAAACAAACAACTAGAACATAACATGGCAAAGTCGATCCAGTATATATCAGTGATATCCATAAATGTGAATGGACTCAATTCACCTATAAAATGAATTAGATTGACAGAATGGATCAAGAGTCATGATTCCTACAATATGCTGTATACAAGAAACATATCTTACCCAAAAGGAAACTCATAGATTAAAAGTCAAAGGATGGAAAATAGTATTCCATGCAACAGGAACCCAGAAAAAAGCAGGGGAAAATATTCTATTTGCAGACAACATTAACTTCATACCTAAAATGACTAAAAGAGATAAAGAGGTCACTACATACACTCTAGTGGAAAAATTCAAAAGGAAGAACTAACAATTATAAATATATATGCACAAAATACAGGAGCACCCAACTATATAAGACAGATATTAATGGACAAGAAAAACCAAATACACAAGAACACAATTATAACAGGGGATCTTAACAGCACATTGTCACAAAGAGATAGACAAAAAGTCAGCAGAGAAATAATAGAACTCAATCATACCTGTAAGCAATTGGACTTAGTAGATGTTTACAGAATGTTCCACCCAACCACATCAGAATACACATTCTTCTCAGCTGTGCATTGGACATTCTCCAAAATAGACCATATATTATGCCATAAAACATTCTTAAGTAAATGCAAAGGTATTGAAATCATCTCATGTGTACTATCTGACCATAACACATAGAAATTGGAAATTAATAGCAAAAAAATTGCAACACCTGTATAAATACATGGAAATTGAATAACAACCTTTTGAACAACCAGTGGGCAAGAGACAAAATTAAAGAAGAAATAAAGCAATATCAACAATTCAATGAAAATGTGGAAACAAAAAAAAAATTAGGGCTGGGGATTTAGCTCAATGGAATAAGTGCCTGCCCTGCAAGCATGAGGTCATGAGTTCAATCCTCAGTTCCAAAAACAAAAAAATTAAACTTTTGGGGATTGGGATTTAGCTCAGCAGCATAAGTGCCTGCCTTGCAAGCATGCAGTCATGGGGTCAATCCCCAGTACAAAAAAAAAACAAGAAAATGTGGAAACAATATACTGTAATACTGTAACCTGTGGGATGCAATGCAAGACATCCTAAGAGGGAAATATAAGGCAATAAACTGTCATATCAAGAAAACAGAATGAGCACAAATAAACAACCTAATGCTTAATCGCAAGCTTCTAGAAAAAGAGAGCAAGTTAAAACCAAAGTTCATAAAAGAGAGGAAGTTGTAAAGATTAGAGCAGAAATCAATGCAATTGACACTAAAAAAAAAGTGATACAAAAAAGTAATGAATCAAAAAGCTGGTTTTTTGAAAGAATAAACAAAATTGACAAACCTCTAGCTAACCTCATAAAGAAAAAGAAATAAAAAAACCCAAATTCATGCAATAAGGACTAAAAAAGGGGAAATTACTATACATATCCTATGTAATTTCAAAAGATCATGAATACCTACTTTGAAAATCTCTACACACATAGCGTGGAAAACACAGAGGAAACAGACAGATTTCTAAAAATATATGAACTACCAAAGCTCAACTAAGAAGATATAACAATTCTGAATAACCCTATGTCAGCTATTGAAATTGAAAATGTAATTAAAAGCTTACCAACAAAGAAAAGCCCAGGTCCTGATGGATTGACTTCTGAATTCTACAAGAAATTTAGAGAAGATTTGATGCCAATACTCCTTAAAATCTTCAATGAAATTGAAAAGGAAGCAATCCTCCCTAAATCATTCCTGGAGGTATCACTCTGATACCAAAACCAGCGAAAAAGAACTATAGGCCAACCTCACTAACACACATTGATGTAAAGATTCTCAATAAAATACTCACAAATAGAATGCAGCAAATCATGATCTCAATAAAATACTCACAAATAGAATGCATCAAATCATCAAGAAGATTATACAACATGACCAAGTGGGGTTCATTCCAGGAATGCAGGAATGGTTTAACATGCACAAATCAATGAATGTAATACACCACATCAACAGAGCCAAAAACAAAAACCACACATGGTTATCTCAATAGATGCAGAAAAAACTTTTCACAAAGTCCAACACATGTTCATGATAAAAACCCTTCAGAAACTCAGAACACATGGTGTCTACCTCAACCTTATAAAAGCCTTCTATGACAAACCAAAAACCAACAACATAGTAAATGGAAAAAACTGAAAGCTTTCACCTTAGAATAAGGAACAAGACAATGATGTCCACTATCACCACTACTATTCAACATAGTTCTGGAGACACTAGCCAGGGAAATCAGAAAGAGAGAGAAATAAAAGGAATAAAGATAGGAAAGGAAGAAGTTAAATTATCACTATTTGCAGATGACATGATATTCTATACAGAAGACACAAAAAACTCCATTAAAAGGCTACTAGAGGTAATAAACAAATACAGCAGTGTACCTGGGTACAAAGTCAATTCTCAAAAATCAATAGCATTCCTGTACAAAAACAAAAAACTCACTGAGAGAGAAATTATGGAAATATCACCCTTTACAATAACATCTAAAAAATGAAATACTTAGGAATCAACCTAACTAAAAATGTAAAAGTCCTATATATTGAAAATCATACTATGTTGAAAAAGTATATTGAAGAAGATATTAGAAAATGGAAGGATATTTCTTGCTCTTAGCTAGAAAGAACCAACATTGTGAAAATGGCCATAACCCAAAACCATTATACAGATTTAATGCAATCCCAATCAAAATACCATTGACATACCTCACAGATCTAGAGAAAACACTACTAAAATTCATTAGGAAACAGAAGAAACCTAGAATGGCAAAGGCAATTCTAGGCAACAAAAGCAAGGCAGGAGGCATCTCAATTCCTGACTTGAAACAGTACTATAAAGCCACAGTGATAAAATCAGCTTGGTAGTGGCAAAGAAATAGACCTGAGGATCAATGGAACAGATTAGAAGATGCAAGCACAACTACAAAGACACTCAGCCACCTGATATTTGACAAAGGAGCTAAATATGTCCACTGGAAGAAGGATAGTCTCATTAATAAATGGTATTGGAAAAATTGCCTCTCTACATGCTGAAGACTGAAACTAGATCCAAGTCTATCACCATGCACACATCTAAAGTCTAAATGGATCCAAGACCTCAACATTAAAACAGAAACACTAAATCTACTGGAAGACAAGGTAGGTAAAAGTCTTGGAGACATAGGGATAGGCAGAGAATTTATGAACAAAACACAAACTGCACGGGAAACATTTTAAAGAATCAGTGATTGGGATCTCATATGACTGAAACTTTCTGTACTTCAAAAGAAATCACCAACAGAGTTAAAAGAAACCCCAGAGAGTGGGAAAGAATTTAGCCAGCAGTCCCTCAGACAAAGTACTTATATCCATAACACACAAAGAATGGAAAAACATCAAACCCCCCAAATTCAAAGACCCTCTCTAAAAATGGGCATCTGAGATGAACACACAGCAGAGAAAGATATACAAATGGCAAGTAAATACATGAAGAAATGTTCACCATCACTGGTCATTTGCGAAATGCAAATTAAAACAACATTGAGATTTCACCTTACTCCAGAAAGAACAGCTGCCATCAAGAAAGCAACTGATAACAAATGTTGGCGAGGCTGCAGGGAAAAGGGAATGCTGCTGCACTGTGGTGGGAATGTATACTGGAGCAACCATTATGGAAATCCATATGGAGAATTCTGAGAAGACTAGGACTGGAAGCCCCATTCAATCCAGCTATTCTCCTCCTGTGTATTTTCCCAGAAGAACTGAAAAGTTCATATCACAGTGATATATGTGCACCCATGTTCATAGCAGCACAATTTGTGATAACTAAATTTTGGAAACAACCAAGATGCCCATCAACTGTAGAGTGGGTGAAAAATATGTGGTATTTTTACATAATAGAATATTACTCAGCTATAAAAAAGGATGATCTTGAGGCCTTCTTAGGTAAATGGAGACAACTTGAGACTATCCTCATTAGTGAAATAAGTAAGAATCATATTTATAAATATCACATTGTGTCTCTAGTGTAAAAAGTAAATAAGAATTTTAAGTTTAATACAACCAAAAGATGTAATTGTTATTGTAAAAAAGAGGAAAAGAAAGTGATTTAAGGGATATAACTGCATGTATCTTTGAGTGTGTAAAATAGATGATCATGTTGCTGAATTTTTGTTGGATCTTTGAGCAGAACTGTTTGCAGTCTCACTGTTTGTATGTCTGCTATGTATCCTTTAACTTTGTAACTTGAACAACTACATCCAAGATGACAATATGTAATTTATAAAGTAGTGATTTCTTAGTGGTTGTTTTTCTCTTGTTCCTTTTTTTTCTTTCTTTCTTTTAGAATTCTGTATTGTTGCTACCCTTTTTTGTTTTGCTTTTTTTCTTCTCTTTAAATACAATTTTAAAAATGTAAAATTGCTATTATAAAAAAGAAGAAACAGGAAGTGCTATAAAAGATATAACTGCATGTATATTTAAGTTTGTAAGAATGATAACCATATTTCTAAGTTCTTTTTGGATTGTTGAATAGATTTGTTTGCAGTTTCACTGCTTGAGTATCCACTTTGTGTGCTTTAATTTTGTAACTTGAACAACTATTTCTAAAAGAACAATATGTAATTTATCAACTAGTGATTTCTAACTGTTTATCTTTTTTGAAATTCTGTAATATTTCTGTCCTTTTTGTGTTATTTTCTCTTTAAATTAAAAAAACTTATACATATTTAATGCAATCCCAATCAAAATACCATTGACATACCTCACAGATCTAGAGAGAACACTCCTAAAATTCATTTGGAAACAGAAGAAACCTAGAGTAGCAAAGGCAATTCTGGGCAACAAAGGCAAGGAAGGAGGCATCTTAATTCCTGACTTCAAACTGTACTACAAAGCCACAGTGACAAAATCAGCATGGTAATGGCAAAGAAATAGACCTGAGGATCAATGGAACAGATTAGAAGATGCAAGCACAACTACAAAGACACTCAGCCACCTGATATTTGACAAGGGGTCTAAACATGTTCACTGGAAAAAGGATAGCCTCTTTAATAAATGGTGTTGGAAAAATTGGCTTTCCACATGCTGAAGACTGAAACTAGATCATGCCTATCACCATGTACACAACTAAAGTATCAAACATCTAAGTATTAAAGCAGAAACACTAAGTTTACTGAAACAAAAGGTAGGTAGAAGTTTTGGAAATATAGGGGTAGGCAGAGAATTCATGGACAAAATGCAAACTGCACGGGAAACACTTCAAAGAATCAACAACTGGGATCTCATATTATTGAAATGTTTCTAACTTCAAAAGAAATCACCAACAGAGTGAAAAGAAAACCCATGGAGTGGGAAAGAATTTTAGCCAGCAACTCCTCAGACAAAGGACTTATATCCAAAACATATAAAGAATTGAAAAACATCAAGGCCCCCAAATTGTGTGTGTGTGTGTGTGTGTGTGTAGCTCAGTGCCTTAAGTGCCTGCCTCACAAGTGCAAGGTCATGAGTTTGATCCCTGGTACCAAAAAACAAAAAAGATTCATTTATTTATCTTATAGATCTTTATAAAGCTAATTACTATTAGTATAGATTAACAATCAGACTTTTAGGCAAAATCATATAAAGTACATATGATAATTATACTAAATCAAAGTACATTTTTAGATCTGTTATTCACACCAGATTGCAATCACTTGTTTCTTTTTTTCCTATTATTTGTCTTTTATTTTACACTTTATTTTATATATTGAGTTTCATATATGAGAAAGCCATGTGATGTTTAAATTTTTGTGTTGATTTACTTCATTTTATATTATTATCTAAGGTGCATTTTCCCACAAATGACTCAAATTTATTCTTCTTCATGGCATACTACCACTCCATTGTGTACAAATATGCCATTTTTTCTACCCATTCATCTGCTGATAGACATGCACGCTGTTTCCAAGACTTAGTTATTGTGAATTGTTCTGCTATAAATATAGATATACATGTATCACTGTGGTATGATGTCTTTAACTTTTTGGGGATGATACCTAGAAGGGGAATAGTTGGGTCAGATGGTTTTAGTTTTCATTTTTTGAGTAACCTCCAAACTAATTTTCATAGTGGAGGTACCTCTTTACATTCCCACCAACAATGAAGGGTTCTTTTCCTCTCCAGCATTTCTTGCTGATTGATTTCTTGATGATAGCCATTCTTTCTGTAGAGAGATAAAGTCCTAGTGTTGTTT
This sequence comes from Hydrochoerus hydrochaeris, assembly GCA_004027455.1. NCBI lineage: Eukaryota > Metazoa > Chordata > Mammalia > Rodentia > Hydrochaeridae > Hydrochoerus > Hydrochoerus hydrochaeris. Next base: position 97,169 of record PVLA01005744.1, on the reverse strand, counting down.
TACTTTGCATTTTTCAAACAGTGAGCAATATTGAATATTTTTTCATGTATTTGTTGGCTATTTGTACTTCTTCATCTGAGAAGTATCTATTCATTTCAGATTTTGAAGTTGATTCTTTAAATTTGGGGGTATTCTAATTTATTTGAGATATTTATATATTCTAGATATTAACCCTTTGAAGAGTAGCTAATAAAATATTTTTCCTTCTATCTAGAGGATTATGTCATAATAACTAAAACTTTTCCTCTCTTATCCATATACCTTTTTATTTCTGTTGTCTAATTGCATTGGCTATTGTTTCAGAAAATATGTTGAACAGGAGTGGTGGCAGTGGGCATCGTTATTTTGTTCTAACACATCTATTTGGCTCCACCAGAGGGAACAGAGTTCTGATATCAGAATGATTAAATCACTATCTGACTTCTGGCCTTTCACCCCATAAGTACACTGTATGTGTATCTCTGCCCACTTTGTAGTCCTGATCTTCCCTAGAATGGAGAAAACAATGCTCCTCTATGATAAGTGTAAGTTATCCCCTTAAGAATTATATCATAATTTTATTTATTCATTAGGAAAGTAGCCCAGTTTTGATGTATAAATTTGCAATCTCTGTCTAAATTAGTTATAGCACAGAATGATTTAAACTATAAAAACTGAAGCTATGGGTTACATACTCCATCTCCTGTCTTTTCCATATTTTTGAAAAGTTTTTGTGCAGGAGTTTTGAATAATTTAATGGTTTACATATCTTTCTTAAAGTAACATTTCCCTTCTATTCATGACAAACACAAGCAAGTACTCATGCTTCTTCTTTGCAAGTAAACAATATTCTTTGGAGAAACTCAAATGGCAGACTCAGTTATTCCTTTCCAGATGTTCAGTATTTACTTACATAAGGAGAAAAATGAAGCATCTTATTACAGAACAAAGGAAGCCATAACTTAAGGCCATAGGACAATAGAATAAATGACAATTTTATCAATATGTATCATTTTCCCACTTTTTCTAAATTCATTACCTACTGATCATATATGAAACCAAGATTATATTTTTAATTCATATTCCATACAACTGTTTCAATTAGAAATTCAGTTACACACCAACTTAGAGTCTCAAAAATATTAACAAGCTTCCTTATGTTGCAGAAATGATGGCATTCAAGGTTAAATTGTCACTTTCTGACCATCTGAGAGACTTTAATAATCATTTTAATTATTTCTTTTTTAAATTATTTTTTAACTATCAGAATGATTTCAGTAGAAGTTCATTGGGATGTCTCAGGTACACTATAGAACAATTTCCAGGTGTTCAAGAAGAATATAACTAAGACATAATTTTAATTTTACTTTTGAGATTCCTTTTGCCATTTGTAAGAACAAAGGAGGATTTGGAGAGATGCAATGGTATCTTGTCTGGAGGCAAGAGAGCTATGTATTCAGTTATTATGTATCTACCATTTCTATGTTTGTGTGTGATGTTTAGCCATCCTGCCTTCAAAAAATACAGCCAGCGCCAATGGTGACTCTGCCCTGATATCTACTGAGAATCTCAGAAGAGAAGCCAGTGAATAAGGGCTCTTTTTCTGGAGTGACAAAGAAGAGAATGACCTGGTTATGGTGTCACAAGGACATCATGTCAAGATTTTACTGGCATGATACCCTGTGTCCCTAATCAGACAGCACCATTTTATATGGTAAAGAATAAACCTAGATTCTTCACCCTGTACTAAAATATTAAAATGAATCAAATATCTAGACATGAAAGCAAAAACAATGAGCTGATACAAGATAAAATAAGTAAAATTCTTGAAGACAGAGACATGAGCAAGGCTTTTCTAATCAGAACCCCAACTACACAAGAAATAATACCAAGAATGTGTTTATTTCTAATTAAAATGCTTTTTCACAACAAAGGAACAACTGAGTGAAAACACAATGTAGAGAAAGAGAAAAAAATTACCAGCTACTGCTTGGACAAAGGACTAGCACATAGAATATATGGAAAACTCAAAAATTATACACCCCAAAATAAACAATCCAATTAAAAAGATGGAATGACATTTCTCAAGAGCTGGCATACAAGAATGTTAGAAGCACTGCAAGAAAGAGCCAGTCCAGTGTCATATCATGGCAGGAGCCAGCTCAGTAAGGCAGCATGCAGTGTCCTGTGACAGTGAGGGGAGCCAGCAATTGGTGAGCAAAGTGAACCCGTACTTTTTTCTGACACGCAAACATGTGAAACAAAAGTAGTTGGTGGGGGCTTCCATTTTATTTCAAAGGGCCCACGGCAAAATCCAGCAGCAGAACAGTCCCCAACTGCTTCACTGTCAAACTTCTGGAGTGGAAGGAGTGGAGAGCCATCCAGTCACCATAGACTGCTAGCAGCTGGGAAGCAGGCTAGGGGGGATTTCTGCTAAGAGGTAGAAGCGGGGAATACACAGACTCTGCTCCAGTGGCCATTGAAAGTCAGGCTTAGCCCTAAATACAAAAAACTAGAGATATTTCTCTGGTCTGTAGCCAACAGAGCAGTCTTGACCGAGCAGAACAAACAGGCAGGCATCCTTGTTCTGTAGTGGGACAAAGGTATTCCCCCTGCCCTATGATCACAGAGCAAGAGGAGCTGGTGGTGTGGTACATAGGACCATGAGCATGGTCCAGAAGGAGTCAACTGTACACAGATCTGGGAGCAGTCTCCCACTTTCCCTACCTGAGAGTGACACAGCAACTGGAAAAGTGTTGTGGATACAATTGTGGTAAGACGTGGACACCCAAAGAGTTGTCTACTGAAGAGCAAACCCAGCCTGTCTCATTCAGAGAGCAAGATCAGCCTTTTATCCAGTTGGTAAAAGGCTGGGTAAGTTGATGGGATTACACAGCACATTTCTGGAATCCAATTTGAACAATACCACAGAACTGTGAACACCAGAGATACTTTATTATTTTTCTTTTCTTTCTTTCTTTCTTTCTTTTTTTTTTTTTTATCGGTACCATGGGTCGAACTCTCGACAGCCTGCTTGCAAGGCAGAAGCTTATGCCACTGAGCTAAATCCCCAGCCCTGTTATTTTTCTTTATTTGTTTGATTGTTTTTTCTTTTTCAGTCTGATTGGAAATTTTTTTCTTTTGACTGCTTATAATCTGTACCTCTGTTTCTATTTTCTTTTATTAATCTTCTTTCACTCTTCCCTCAAATATCTCTCTTGATTTATGATACTTTCATGTGGGCGATCACTGTCTCTTTTTGTAATTTACTTCAATATCCTTCTGTTTTCTATTTCATTCTTTCTCTTCTGCACTCTTCAGTTTCCCAAAACTTGAGTGTACATTCTTAGCCTTACTACATTTCTTCTACTATATTTCTCCTAATTTATTTCCATGTGTTGTTTCCTGTCCTTCTTAAATAGCACATAAACAAGGTAAAATCTATCTACAAAAGAGAAACTGATTGCATGCATATAAGTTCCTGGTATGTATTGGGTTTCATTATAAAGCTACAGAATTTGGGGGCCATGGATTTAGCTCAGTGGCATAAGCACCTACCTAGCAAGTGAGAGGCTGTGAGATCAATCCTTGGTACAAAAAAAAAAAAAAAAAAACCCTACAGAATTTGTTCCTATGGTTAAAGATACCAAATTAATACTTACCACAATTTGTCAGTTCCTAGACATGTTTGATGTTATTTTTATTGCTAATTGTACTACTTTAGGCAGGATGCCATAACTGTTACCAGGTTTTCTCCCTCATATGACAAAATTGTAATTAAGTGGGATAAGAACCATCACCATAGTCCAGTACCAAAGCATGGGTGAGTAACCTAAATAAATATAAACTTCTCATCATTAATGAATTTGAAAGGTAGATTCTTTAGATATGTGCTAAGAACAAGACAGAACAAAGGCAAAGATAAAATAACAGATGTAGAAGACAGGATCATGAATAGTGACCATGAAAATAAAGATATGTTTAAATTAGCAAGGGACCATGAAAAATAAATCCAAAACATGCAAAATAAAGAAAAACAACATAAAACTGAGAGGAGCCAATGAAAAAGCAACAGACAGTGTCAATACCATTTAAAAAATGTGTCTCAGAAATAATGACAAAAACTTCTAAATCGTGGTTGAACAATTTGACATATAAAAAAGAGATGCAATTAGAACTCCAAATAGCTATGACCAAAATAAATCTACACCAAGATATATATAATCAAGGTTGCAGAAATTCAAAACACAATGTTAAAAGCTGTTAGAGAAAAGAAACAACTTGCCTATAAAGAAAAAAACTGTTAGAATCACAGTAGACTTCTCAACACAAATCCTCAAGTAAAGGAGAGCTTGAAGTATTTCAAGCTCTAAAAGAAAACATTCTAAAAAAAAAAAAAAAGGAAAACATTCTGGAGTCCAAATTGATGTATTCTGCACAACTATCATTAAAAAATCAATGGAGAAGTATCATATTTCCATGACAAAGAACAATTGAAGAAACTCATGTCCTCCCAAAACAGCTCTTCAAAATGCTCTGAAGGATGTTTCAGAAAAAGATAACAAAGACTACCTTGCCAAGAATACTAATAGAAAGAAACCACCAGTCAGGAAAAGCAATTACAGGAGAAAAAGACAAGATACTGACAACAGGAAAATAATATGAGAAGGCTAATCCAATCATATCAGGTATCACCTGCCACATCCAGAACATCTCTTGAAATTCTGGAGGGAGGAAGGTGGAGGATGAAAACATAAAGACAAGAGTCAAGAAATGCATCAAAGAGTAGTTTCTTTGAAATTTTAAACAAAGTTGATACATCCTTGCCAACCTAATCACAAAGGAAACAAAAGACACAAATTCATGCAATAGGAATGAAAAGGGTGAAATTATAAAGTATGTGCTAAAGAGAAGCAATACATACTTTGAGAATGCTTACTCTAAAATGATGGAAAACAGAAAAAAATGGACAGATTCCTACACATATATTAATTGCCAAAACTGAATCAAGAAGTTGTAAAAATTCCAAAGTAACACAATATTAGTCAATGGAACTGAAAATATTTAAAAAAAAAAAAACACAAGGAAAAGCACAGGTCCTGATGGATTCACTGATGAATTGTACAAGACATATAGAGAAAACCTAATGACACTACAAATAAAACACTTTAAAGAAATTGAAAAGGAAGTAATACTTTCAAAGTCATTCGTGGAAGCAAGTGTTACTCTAACACCAAAATCAGAGAAGGACCCAATGGAAAAAGAAAACTACAGGCCAATCACCTTAATGAACATAGATGAAAAAAATCCTCAGTAAGATATTTGCAAAGAAAATGTAGCAAATCATCAATAAAATTATTCACCATGATAGCATAAGATTCACCCAGGGAATGAAAGGATGGTTTGACATATGCAAATCAGATCATGTGATACACTAGATCAACAGAACCAAGGACAAAAATCACATGATCATCTCAATAGATGGAGAAAAGCATTTGACAAAGTCCAGTACACATTCATGATAAAAAAAATACAGAAAATTAGAACAGATGGGCTTTATCTCAATCTGATAAAGACTATCTATGACAAATAAGAGCCAATATACTATTAAATGACCAAAACCAGAAATTTTTCACTCTAAAAATCAGGAATAAGACAAAGATGTCCACTATCACCACTCCTATTTAACAGATTTCTGGAAACATTAGCCAGAGCAACTAGAAAAGAAAAAGAAATTTTAAAAAATGAGGGGCTAGGAGATTGCAAGTTGGCAGACTGAGTGGCAGCATGATAAGAAAGCTTCTCTGAGGAAAAAAAAAAAACTCAGACACTGGAATCTGGCAACATGGAGAAAGCCAGACAAAAGGAGAGGAATTCTCATGACCCAGGAAGAAACTGAGGAAAAAGAAAAACAAAAAAAAAAAAAAAGAAAGAAAAGAAGCATGGACAGAGGGCTGGAGCTGGGCAAGCCCCAATGGCTGTACTGGCACATCTTAAAGTCAGGTGACTCATGACTGAGCTGAGATCACAGCCCTGCTGAGAGCGGGGGTTGGTGTGCTCCAGACCCTCGGCTGGGGGAGGCCCTGAGACGGGGAGTGGAGGACTAGCTGGGTGACATTTTGGAGTTGGGCAGGGCCAGCTTGAATCAGGGCCCTAGGCAGCATCCGCTTGATGACTCCTAGTCCAAAGCAGATTGGTGGGATCTGCTCGGGCAGGACCATGCCCCTGGTTGAAACCCAATAGCCAGGGACGAGGCTTTCCTGGGCCAGTGGCATCCCCAGGGAACACACAAACCTGTTGAAGCATAAACTGGTTGACTGGCATAGGGGGAGGAGCCAGCTCTCAGCATGCAACTTGCAGATCCACTGCAGACTGAGGGGCAGTACTTCCCTAGCAAGTGCACTGCAGAAAAACTGTAAGCAAAATGAAAGGCCCAGAGACCTCCACCACCCACCTGTCTGAAGGGGGCCGGAAACATGACAAGACAGAGAAAGATCAAAAGGTCCCCAACTGCGGAAATAGGGAAAGTAAGTCCAACAGAGGTAAATGAAGAGGAGGTTGAGAGCAGCAAACCTATAATGTCAGAGACAGCCTCATTGGAAATAAAGAAATATATCCGTGACCTCATCATCAAATTTAAATCTGAAATTCTAACTCAGGTGAAGCAAGATATAAGAAGATTAATAAAAGAAGTCTGGAGTAATCCTCAAGTAGACACAAATGAAAGAATAGAGGAACCCAGAGAAAGGAGACAAGCCTTTGATGAAGAATATAAACAAAACCTAGAATATGTGAAACAGATCCAAAGAGAATATCAGGAAATTAAAAACTCCATTGAAACCTGGCAAAACCTTTTAATAGAAACTAAAGACAAACTTTCAAAACTTGAAGATAGGTTAGCAAAGTATGATCATGAAAGGAAAGATCTCTTAAAAATAACAAGGAACCAGGAAGCAATGATAAAAAGGCTAGAAGATGACAAGAGGATTTATAACCTAAGAATAAAATATGTGAATGAAGATGCAGCAACAAATAAATGAAATAAAAAGTCTATTCACAGAAATAATTAAGGAAAACTTCCCAAACATAGGTAATGGAAGTAAAGTTCAGATAAATGAGGCCTATAGAACTCCAGCCAGCTACAACCCAAACAAATCTACACCCAGACATATAATAATCAGGATCCCAGAAACCCATCACAAGAACAGAATATTAAAAGTGGTCAGAGAAAAACAGATTACCTAAAAAGGAAAACTCATTCCCCAAATCTGGATACCACCATTTACTGGTAAACAATATTAGAAATTAAAACATGTGAACCATAAAAATATTATGACTAAGGTGGCATTACTAGGAGTCTAGATGTTTAGTCTTCTATCTTCTATAATCTGTATTCAAGATGGATTCTACAGGTACTGAAATTAAGATTGTTCTGCTATGGAGCCTCTTGAAAATGTTCTTAATGTCCCTGTTCTTCAGGCTATAGATGAAGCATAGGGGTGACCACAGTGTACATCACTGAGAGCCACTGCATTATGCTTAGGTGAAGAGGACATATCTGAAAAGAGATAAACACCAATGCCTGTTCCAAAAAATAAACAAACAACTGTCACAAATGGAGAAGGCTTTATACTTCCCACCTGGTATTGGGACTCTCACAATGGAAGAAAAAATGTTCCAGTGAAATAAAAAGATCCCTGGGATAGGAAAAAACCCAGATAAAATACATGTTTATGTTACTGCTCAGAGTATCAGAACAGACAAGACTAAGAAGTTAAGAAGGAGCTCAGAAGAAATTAGCAATCTGCACATCCTTGAAGTATGGAGGTTGTAAAATAATAAAATTGTGCAGTTGTGAGTATAAAATTCCAAACAAAAACATATCAAAACTCAGAAGCCACAGAGGTGAGTGTTCATAGTGACCTGGTAATGTAGGGTGCCAGAGTCCAGCTGCGGCAGGGCTAGGGTTTCCCAAAGGTGGTCAGGGAGTCGGCAATTGAGAGACAGAAAACACTGCACACCAGTCTGTGAGTGAATCTGAATCCACCTTTATTTTTTAGAAGCTGGAATATATATTTGTCAACCCTGGCAACAACCCCCAGCCCCAAGCAGGAAACGCCCCAGGCCCAGGACCAGGCAGGGACAATCCCAAACAATAGGTGTTAATTGACCTCAACTCCAAGCAGAAGGCGCCCCAGGTTCAGGGCAATAGGTATCAATTAACATTTTAATCTTGACATTTAGTCAGCCCGGGAAATGCAATCTGATGTACCGGATGCCCGCAGGAGGACCGGACACCCACAGGAGGAAGAGATGTGTGAGATTATTAGGCGCTCCCTACATTGCTTTTCTTATCATTTATGGGAGTGGCAGTCCCTGCGAGGACAGCGCCTGTCTTAGGTCAAGGACTCTTCACATGTACCCAACCAGGCCTTACCCGTCATGGGCCTGCAGGACAGCAATTGGTCCTGTGCCTGTCTTAGGCGGCCGGTGGCGTAACATATGGGTCCTAGTTGCCCGTCTCTGGCTG